>LBNU01004124.1:305142-323827 GCA_014162995.1 Artemisia annua | reverse complement strand
TTGTAACTTACTAGATCTAGCTTGGATTTTGTCCAAAAATTTTCCTAACACTACTACAACTTTCCCAAAATTTTAATAGTGACAAGGCTATATAAATAACCTAATATATATGTCAAACCTCAAGAATAAATAAACTAAGTGTAGGAAAACATATAAATCACTTATATTTATTTAAACCTTAACTTGTACAAGAAAATCTAATATAAGTTAGGACTTGAACCTAGCTATTTTTATTCAAGAAATATTAATATTAAACTTGTTTAAGAATCTCAAGAATCATGAACAAACATATATGTAATGGGTGATAAATATTGTATACTAGTTCAAATGGATATGAAATCATCATAACATGAACTCATGCATAAATCATCATCAAAATATATAAATAGAATATAGAGATGATTTTTAGACTTACTAGTAGTAGATGAATATATATGTAGTAGGAAAATGTGATCACGGTTGATACCCCGAAGCTCCAAAATACTTATATACTACCCCAAACAAGTTATGAAACACTTGAACTAGCAAGAGATTTTCTTTTCTTCTTTGGTTCCCTTCCTTGGCCGATTAATGTAGGTGTAGGAGTGCATTCATTTTTTTTTTGTAGTTAATAAGTTCTAGGTGATTGTAAAATGACTAAAAGGGTGTAAGTATATATATAGGATGAAATGGGTCAAAGATGTTTTTGTTGGTCTTGGGGTCCTTGCCGAAAATTAGGGGGAGAAAGGGGCTAGCACACATTTTTTTTATTCTTGTCTCCTAGGTACATATCTAGCTTTAATTGGATGTGAAGATTTTCTCCCATGAAGTAGGGAGGGGGCGGCTCTATGTCTCCCTTTGGAGATATTTATGAATCTTGGTATGAAAAATATGTATTTTGAGTGTATTGGGTATTAAAAATATGTATTGGGTATTGGTTTAGTAGTTAACGAAAGTTACGCGTATTTAAACGGTTCATATAAAGAAATTACATTAGGCGCAAGGAAATATTTTTGGCACTTTGGAAATCATTTTGGTAGTAGCAAGTTGTAAGAAATATATTTATTAGGAGCATTGGGTACCTCGTGTGATCATTTGCATGTGTAAAACGTTTGTTAAATAAATATTCGTAACGAATTATTGTATAATTGTCTTCAACAATTAAATTATGAAAGTAAGTATTAATAATGAAATGTGGTAACATAAACTAAATATACTCTATTGTTATTATGAAATTTTATGATTGCTCATAACTTTACGTTTATCAAAATTAAAAGTTAAACGTAAAACGTTTTTCACGTAAGTCTTAAAATAAATAATTCGAGTTTGGAAAATAGTACTGACCTGTAAAATAGCGGGTTGTCATATAAAAGCGTAACACTTTTCATCTCATCAAATACCCTTACACTTGAGATTTGCTTGTCCTCAAGCAAATGAGCTTTTATTCCAATCAAAATATGAGTTAGGGGTCATTTAACACGAATATAAAAGTAATTACAACAAATAGTCATTCGACCCTAATCATAACAAGCACGGAAATCATACACTAGCACCTCACAAATAGTGTTTGGATTCTCTCATCTCTAAAATGTCATAAAGTATATATCTCATAAATGAAAACGGAAAATAACACTCACTACCTGTCATAGCAAATAGATTACCATAGGATTGGGAGAGGATCAATTACTCCTCCACTAGGCGTAAGCACCTAAGATAAACTATCAAAGATGTCTTTATAAAGGGTTGTAACGTAAGGTGTAGGGATATGATAACACGGTTTGGTTGGAATAAAGGGTATTTAGTGGTGGCAAGTTAATTATCATGATCAAATACATGCACTCTACATCGTTGCTTAAGTCAAGACTCGACTCAATCTTAGTCTAAAAATGAAATAACAAAAACTAAAAAGAAACATAAAAGGAAACGGGATGGTAGTCCGTATGTTTTTCTTCTTTCTTTTTCATATTTTTTTTTATTTTTCTTGATTTTTCGATTTTTTTTTCATACACTCTTGCCCTACCATCCAAAATAATACATCATAGGGGATTTGCATTCCCCTTACACTTGAATCTTTACATAACTTTACAATCACTATTCTAATGACTCGAATTAAGATAATCGAAAAACTTGGAGTACTTTTTAAATATTTAGCACGTATGGGGGTAATAATGTTGTTCTTCCCCATTACTTCATTACACTAGTACTTTACCCATGAGTCCCAATCGTCCCAAAACAATATGTACAAGGATATGACTTAACTTAGCAACCATGTAATTGACCGGATAATTAACTAAGGGTTTAACAAATGTTTTCACAATAATGCACCAAAGGTGGGTGCATACAAGGTAGGCTAAGGCGATTTGGGTGTACATTTAGTGGGGTGTAAACAAATTCTCACTTTGAGTAAGATGCTCAAAGGTCGAAACGAAAGGATAGGCTCGGAGGGGTGTACTAGGGGTATCGTGTACCAAAAATGGATACAACGCAAAGGGTGTGGGAGAATTACTTGACCAATGAAGTCAATGTAATTATAACAAATATACGGGTGTAAAACAATGGGTTAATCCTAATGCCTCTTATCATGTAGTAAATCTTAACTACACGAATGTAGTCTCACTTGTGGATTTGAGATGGTCCTAACGCAAGTTCTAGAATCTAAATACTACCGGTACTCACATCATAGCACCAAAGATGGATGCTTTTCCTACCAATTCTAGGGGCGAACCTCACATATTTGGGGTGGAAAATTTTTTAGTGGTACGGTTTTGTGCTAGTCATACAATTTCCTATCCATGAGACGCTCATTAAGATCAAGGTTTCACTTCTAAATGTTGTAAAAAATTTTAAATTGGCGCTAAAATTGCCCTAACAAATATTTCTCTTGGTTTTATTACAAATTTACTATCAAACAAAGCAAAACATCAAGCGTAAGTATATTCTCAACGGTGCTTTCATTTACCCCCCTTACACTTAAACCGAACATTGTCCCCAATGTTCAAATAAAAGACGTAAAAGTAAATAAGATGAAAGAATGAAATCAAATACTCCCCTGAATCGTTTGTTGTGGATAGTGATGTAACATGGTTAGATCTTCTTCCAAGATAGACGAACGTTCAAAGCTTCCCTTCCAAAATAATAAACGTCTTCTTGTCCAAAATAACCTGTTAACCTGAAAAAGATAAAGGCCAACCTCGCGTAAAATCGGCGGTAAAATCTACATAATAAGATATAATGCTTGTGGAATGAATATTTTGCAGAATTCCTGGAGATTATAAGTTAAAGAATTGACAAAACTTTTTAGGTTTCCGGAAAAATACAAAACTTTCAAAAATTGCAGAAAATTATAACCTGACGCCGTCAGGTGTTAACCCTGACGCCGTCAGAAAGTTCTGACAGAATTCTCATGTTAAGCTTCCGGGAAAAATTCTGGAAAAACTAGATCTTACTTCCTGGAATTCCTGCAAAAATTCATTATGACTCGATACAAGCATTTGACTCAAACAAGTACTAATATGTAAGTTAATTTCGTTGTTATGATTCATGTTCATTCGTTCTTTATAAACCGATTTGGATTTCCCTTACACTTAGCTTTTGCAAAATACCTTTATATGTAGTTAAGACGAAGTTAAAAACAAAATAAAGCATTTTCACAATTTAGTTTGAAGCATGAATCAATAACAAAAAATATAACTTACATACGGAAACAAATAAAATCAAATAAACACACCAAAACAAATAAAACTTGGGTTGCCTCCCAAGAAGCGCTTTTCTTTATTTACGAGTCTTGTAGCTAGACTCAAAGTCACCGTACGTTACGTGACTTCATCTCTCATTATGACGTAACCTTGATAGATGTAGCCCCCATCGCCCAGGTCATGATATCTCAATCGCTCCAAACTCGCGGTGACTTCACCCCCTCTCTTACTAACCAAGCTGGCCATCCCGTCCTCATAAAGTTTTTAATTGTGAATGGTCCGTACCACCAAGAACTCGGTTCATCGGTTGATGTCTTAGTTTCTAAGTGCGTTAGGAGAACTAAGTCTCCTTCCGTGAATCCAATGTTGTTGTTGATATGCTTCTCATCACCCAAGGAATTCTCTTCATCATTCCTACATTCTTCCCTCTTACTTTCCTCATAATATTTAATCCTAGCTTCCCATGCAAGGATCTTCTTCTTAACATTACCTTGGAGTGCACCGGGATTCGCTTCTCCCTTCATCCGTAGGTTAGCTTCTTTTATATATCGTGGAATTGTCGCGAAGCTTATTGTTTTCTTCCCCTTTTTGATTCGGATAGTATTGCTCTCATAATCGATTTGTGCCTTCGTGGTCGCAAGGAATGGTGATCCAAGGATTATTGGCATATTTGCCTCACCTCTCTCAACGATCATGAAGTCGACCGGGTACATGAATCCAGCAACGTTAACTAACACATCTTTCGCGACTCCTAAGGGGTACTCATACGAATGTTTTGCAAAAGAGAGTTTGGTACGAGTCATTGAGGGTTGTTCATTTGTTAGTTGAACATAGACGGAGAATGGCATCAAATTTACATCAGAACCTTGGTCAGCTACCGCATCTAAGAATTTGAGTTTCCCAATCCGGCATGGTACTTCAAATACCCCGTGGAACTCTTGCTTTGCGACAAGCTTTTGTCTTATGAGGCTCTCATAAAGCTGACCTCCGGGTAGGGTGTCAGATTCGTTGTCAGGTTTTGTCTCACCATTTTCTTTGTGGGGTAGATGAGTACAGCGATAGTTTTGCACCCAATCAGTTATGGTCTCTTTATTNTGCTTTGCGACAAGCTTTTGTCTTATGAGGCTCTCATAAAGCTGACCTCCGGGTAGGGTGTCAGATTCGTTGTCAGGTTTTGTCTCACCATTTTCTTTGTGGGGTAGATGAGTACAGCGATAGTTTTGCACCCAATCAGTTATGGTCTCTTTATTTATTTCGTGCCTAAGGTAATGCCTAACTTGCTGGGACTCTGGTGTTTCTACTTTTTGGCACTCATCGGGGGGCGCCTCCTCCTTGTCCCCGGAATTGCATTTGTCGTTATTGGTGTCTTCCTCGTCGAATGGGACGAGGTCGATCTTGTTGACCTCCATAGCTACCCTTCTCTCCGGATTTTCGCCCTCGCTCCCTCGGATGATGGAAATGGTGTTTACTATTCTATCGTTGGGTGTTTCGGCCTTCTTTCGTAGTAATACCTTATTCGGAGTTTTTGCCTTCGCATATTCTTGCAAAAGTCCCATCATTTCCGTCATTTTCTCATCCATCCATTCCTTTTGTTTATACATGGCTTCCTCAAACGTGGCCAATTGTTCGGAGTGTTTTGACATGTATTCTCTCATTTGAGTTTCGAATGTTGGGCTGAGCTCTTGAGGGGGTGAGCTAGGGCGACTATACCTATGAAAAGGCTTAGTTGTTTCCCTAAGAGGTGATTCGGATAATGGGGTATGCCCAACGCATGAAACTGAGTTGACGGTTGCTCTTTGTGGGCTCAAGTGCCTTTTCCGCTTTTCCATAAGATATTCAACCCTTCTTTCAAGCTCACTAATGCTTCCCTCGGTGATTTGGTTGGTTTTGTTGGGTGATGCATATGTGCTTACCGCTGCGTGCACTTCGTGGGAAATTTGCCATAATTCATCATCGTCGGATGCGAGCTCCTCAATGATTTCCCATGATTCTTCGGCGCTCTTATCACGCAGTTTGCCCCCGGCTGCTTGATCGATGGCACGCTTGGCGTGGTAGTCAACATGGTCATAGAAGATTTGAATTTGAAGCCAGAGGTTGATGCCGTGATGGGGGACTCTTTGGAGTAAGTCTTTGAATCGAATCCATGCTCCGTAGAGAGTTTCGCCTCGACGTTGCTCAAACATTAAGATATCCTTTCTTAGTTTGGTAGTTCTCCCCGGTGGGAAAAATTGAGCAAGGAAACGAGTTGTGAGATCGTCCCAAGAGGTGATGGATCCTGCGGGAAGTCGCTCAAGCCATTGACTAGCTTGGTCCCGTAGAGAGAATTGGAAGAGACGCAATCGGGTCGTCTCTCGAGTTGCAACATCAAGGTCTATGGAATCTACGATTTTGAGGAAATCCTTGAGATGTTGGTTTGGATCTTCGGAACGAAGTCCATGGAATGCGCATCCGCTTTGCACCAACCGGATGGTGTCGGATCGCAAGGGAGTGACATTGGCTCCTTGAGTGAGCTCAATGGTGTTTCGATAGCCAAGGTGGCTAGGTCGGGAATACTCTCCTAAGGTGCGGGGTCTAGGAGGTTGGTTTGGTTGTGGTGGGTGGTTTGGTTGAATTAGGTTGTTGGGATCAAGGATGTTACCACCTTCCATGATGGCGGATGGTAAAGATTACGAACAAAAACACGAAGAAAAAGATAGACTAAAGAAAATCCTAGAAAAAGAAAATAAAAATCTCACTAGAAAGGAATCTAGTGAGTAGACCTAAAGAAATAAAAATTCTACCTAAACAATAACTATTCCCCGGCAGCGGCGCCAAAAACTTGATGCGTGGTTTTGTGACCTTACAACAGGTTTTACCTCTCGAGGGATCTCAAGAGGCTTACAACCCCACCAGGCAGTGTACCTGACCGATGTAGTATAGGATAGTGGTAAGTACGGGGGATTGATCGTTCTCTCACAGGGAATAGTGTTCGTTAGGATAGAAAAGCTACTCTAATAGGTCTAAGGGTGGAAGGAAGATTCTTTTTGTATTTTTATATTTTTTTGAAAGCAATTAAAATCTCGGTTTTTGGAAGAAGGGCGGAATTAGTTGTTAATCAACTAACCCAAGTTTACTACTTATGCAAATTAAAATAAATAAATATCTAAACTATTGTGGTTGTGAAAACAATATGGAGAAAATTGTGTTTACTTAGATTTCATTACTCCCTAACTATCTTTTACCGGTTAATTGATATGTGTGTTACTTGTGTGGATGAAGGGTGTATTCCTAATAACTCATGGAGTGGCATACATATCTCTCCAATTCTATGAGCTCTTATCTCGCCCTATGCCATGCACGGCACAACCATAGGGGTTGTAAACAGTGGCTCATGCGTTAAATACTACCTTAATAGCCTAGTATGCCTTGGCTACATGTTTCCCAAGACGTTCAAGCACGTTACCATAAAGGAGGTTGGCCAGTTTTCTTGAGCCTAACATTGATGGAACAATCATCCCAACAAACAACAACACACACCAATCAACCAATAATTAATAGTTAGGTTTCATTAGATCTAAGCAAACACTAGAGAATTTAGCTACACATGTTAATTGAAAGACAAGCAAGATAGATAGACAACCAACACATAGACATATTGATTGAATTAAAGTGAAGACTTATCTTTAATTAAGCATGAGGGTTCCAAGGGTTGGAAACCCTAAAAAGTACAGCAAATTCGACTTTAGGGTTTGCCCTAAAGTTCTCCACAAAGTTCCACACTAATGAATGAAAATTAGAAAACTATATATAGATTTTACACTCTGACGGCGTCAGGTTATAAGGGCTGACGCCGTCAGCTCGCCGCCAATAAGTTTCTCGGATGGCATAGATCCACTTCTAACGTCGTCACCTTATAAAACCTTCTGGGCCGTCACTCTTTAACTTTACTCCTGACGGCCTACAATTCCTAACACCTGACGGCGTCAGGTGTTAATTCCTCTGGCCTGTCATTTGAAAATTGGATTTCACTCTTTTGTCAAGACTTTCTGACGGCGTCACCTTGTGACTTCTGACGCCGTCAGGTTATAAATCACCATCTTTTGAGACTTTGTCGTTTTCTTCACTTTTATGCTCCAAAAACGTTTGAATATGCATGTTTTCCAGAATTCCTCTCAAAAGTACCTAAAATGACAAAAGGAACGATTTAGGGCAATATTTGATCACATTTATACGAATTAGGGATTAAATGACCCCCTAAAAGCGTAACACTTTTCGTCTCATCATGTACTAAGATTTTTAGTAGTAGAACGAGTGTTCATAAAAACAAGCTTTAAATGTAAACCAATCAATTCAAGATCAATCCAAGGTTCATAAGGTATGGTTATCTTAAACACAAGAATAAACTCCTGTTATAAATCAAATACTCTTAGGAAATGATCATTACAAAAGGTAACTCATTCATAGACAAACAAGTTACAATTGTTTATAAACATCTAAACTTTCGTCCAATTAAAGGTTTACAAACAATCCGATTTGATGTTATAAAAGCTTCCTCATTACAATCATACTTCTAGTTTCTTTGTTTAGTCAAGAATAATTATGGTAAAATTAATCATTCATAGACAAATTATTATAACTAGTTGAATAATAACAAATTTCTCGACCCTTGAAACTATTATCAATTAGTTAACCTTGACTCAACAAATGTCACTATGAAACTTAAGGTACAATTGGTTCTTAGGATTGACTTGAAATTGAATTAAAACATGTTATCACAATCATAACTATCACTAAGCATAAAACATCATCAAAACAAGTGTAAAAAGGTTACTAGCTACTCATAGCAAACATGCAAATAAACTCAGAATATTTAACATAAGAATCCATGGTTTTAAGTCTTACAATGCTTTGAAATTGATAACAAATGACAAGGTATTGATAACCTAAGTATTGGTGATGATTTCTTGAGATTTTGGCCTCCAAATGTTGCTTCTTTGGTTCTCCAAATGTTCCTGGTTCTTTCTGCACGAATTTTGCCTTCTTTGAGAGCTTGATGATGATAATAATTGAGAGTAATGATGAGAGTAATTGTTCTCTTGAATTGTGTCTTGAATGGTGTACTCTAGAGGTCCTTTTAGGCTTGTCAAATACTCCTAGCAATCAATAGGATCATAAATGCTAGAACTTGGACAACAAGACACTAAGAAGAGCCAAGAACTTTGAGACAAAAGGCCAAGATTCGTGCACAAAAAGTTATACTTCTCAGCAGAAATGTCCATCCGATCGGTTGCGGGTTGCTACCGATCGGATAGATGAGGTAATTGTGGCTATCCGATCGGTTGTACTCCAACCGATCGGATGGTAGGTTCTGGTTGATTTTGACTTTGACTTTTCTTACGTATTCCTTCATGCACTCTCCACACTTGATTAACTCTGAACTTGGATCTTTGAAATGACAAAACTTAGGTTCTCCTTATGAAATACTTCTCAGATTTGGACTTTGAGCTTGGGAATCTTCGGGTAATCGCATATACTTCATTTTCTTCACTTTTTCTTCGTTTTTCCTACATTTGGCTACATATGCTACAAAAACATACTTTGATACGATTTAGTGGCAAAAGCATACAAAAGTAACCAAATAACATGCATAAAAACACTAATAACGCTTCTAAAAACATGTTAACTTTGAGCGTTATCAACACCCATGGAACTTGATCGTTCCATTCATATAACCAAGTATTTTTGAATGCTTCGAAAGTCTTGAATCCCGGCAAGTCTCCAGTAAAAAGATCAGTATCAATTTTTAACAAATAGTTAAATTCGTTAAATTCCTTGCATAGAGGGGTTTCATAATCAAACAAGTTTGTTTCAATTCTGCACAGTTCACCTTCTTCATCTTCCATCTCTTCTTCGTCATTCCCAGCTTTCCAATAAGTCCAAAGTTCATTTTTCAGAGATGAACTCATCTTTTTAGGGTAGCGAAACTTAGATTTGAGCCAACAGGTGAATTCAGAGCTATATTTTTCCAAGAACTTAATTTTTACTTCAACCCAACTAGTAATGGCTTTGATAGGTTTACTGTTTAGCCAACACTTTGCCTCCCTGGCTAGTGTAAATAGAAAGACTAGAAGCATAAATCGGTTGTAATCACGTTCTTTGTCCTGTAGAGGTTAGCAATTTCAAGTATTCTTTCCATGTGCTTGTTAGCGTCTTCATATCCAGATCCACTAAAGGTATTATCTTCCAGTAGTTCAAGAAATTGACCTCTCACAACAAACCAGTTGTTACCACTTGGTCTTGCCCTACCAATTTCCGAGTTGTTGTCAGAGCACATATCATAATTGTATTCCCCCATGGTCGTAATTCTCATCATTGTTTCTGTTTCTTTTCTTTCTTTTCCTGAAATCATCACAAAAGCATCAGTAGGGTATGTTCAAGAAAGTATTATATCAGAAAATTAACAACGAGAAAGGAATACGAAAAATAAAAGTTGCTGATATCTGCAGATGATGCGCCGTATCCTCGAAAAAGGATACGCCGTATCTTGTTACGTTAAAATTAATTCAGACTTTTATTTTAGAAAATAGATACGCCGCTTTTGAATTAGAATGCGCCGTACCTGTCAGATATCAAAAATCAATTATATTTACAAAAATTAAATGCGTCGTATTAGCATAAACTAATGCGCCGTATTTTCGTTACGTTTCAAAATACAAGATTTTTGATTTAGTAGATGCGCCGCATCGAGAAAATCGATGCGTCGCTTCTGTTTAATAATTCGAAGACTGTTTTTAATTTAAATATTAAATACGCCGTATCTGTTAAAACAGATGCGTCGCATGGCGTTAGGGTTTCGAAAAATTTCTTATTAAAAACAGAATACGCCGTATCTTGGGGAAAGATGCATCGTACTCGAGTTATTAAACACGTTGTATTTTTATAAAATTAAAACGCAATATGCCGCATCTGAGAAACAGATGCGTCGTATCGTTTATATCAGCACAATACAACGACAACAGTTAGTACAAGAAAGAAAAATAAAATTAAATTAAAAAGAAAATTACAGAAAATAAAAACACACAAAAATAATAAATATGCAAATTATACAATGAGTGCAATCTATCTAATATACAACAAGTTAGGGGTTAGTGTCTAAAAATCTAAAAAAACCTAATTAAAATACTAATCAATTTAACAGATAATAACAATTCACTCCCCGGCAACGGCGCCAAAAAAACTTGATGCGCGTCGTGTGTCGTTGCGGTTTAGCAGTTTTAATGCCTACTCAAGTTTTAAATTTATATTTAGCCGACTTATCAATAACACCACACACTTAACGAGCAGTGTACCCGGCCAGTTTGTATATAATGGTAAGCAGAGTGTTGATCACTAAGAGTGAAACGTATTATCTAGTTATCTTAATCAGTATTTTAGTCCTAAGTTAGTTTTACAGCCTAATCTAACGAAAGGGGGTTCAGCCTGAGAGACTGGCACAGTTTGGTTATTAATTAAACAGTAAATAAAAAACTAATGAGTACGAATCAGCGAAAAGCATACACGTACACAAATAGATAATAGAGACTATAAGAAGACATGTCCTGATAATTAAGCAGATTGTCACTTGTTTTATTGCTAGTTTTATATGAAGTGTATATTAGTTAAATCTTTCTCGTTGGTTTCATTATATCGGCGAGTAAACCCTTAATGATTACTTATGACTATCCTATTTATCCAAAGATGTCGGATTAAATAGGCGAGGAAGGGGTATGGCGGCCCAAGCAGTGCCCAGCTAAACACAGAGGTTATCAATGCACTAATATAAATTCACCAAAGACATCAAACATATAAACTTTAATTGATGCGAAAGCAATCTTAAGGCGGGCATATGATCTTGCGTACTCACATACTACCGGCCATCTATCCTGATGAATTAAAGCTTACTATTACAATAAAAAAAACTACTTAATAAATTGAATACATACAGGACCTTCTTACAGCTCTAATATCTTCATTTGGGGCGTGTCTTGTGTTGCTTGTTCGTCTGAATTCGACTCCTTAGGGTTATGGTGCACACAAAATTCGTCTAGGTCTTGGGGTATTTATAGTTTCTGTCTGAGGGTTCGTTTCAGCGCATGTAATTGGTAGATGTGGCGCATTAACTTAACTTCGCGTGGGGTCCAAGCTTATTATATTCTGGAATATTCGTACACCGCCTTTAGATGCAGCGTAACTTGAATCTTTATGCGGCGCATGTCCTTCAGTTGTCTTGGATTGTTTCTGGTGAAGTCTTGATAGTGATACGTCGTATGTCAATTGTATAATGCGGCATATCTGGAGTATAACGAGCTTGATCTTCTTCTTTGACCAAAGTTTCATATGCGGCGCATGGTATAGTTCCATGCGGCGCATTCTTCAAAGTCAGGCAATAGTCTTTGAATTCATCTAAGTATGATATTGCGGCGTATCTGTTGAGTGAGATACGACGCATCTTCTGGATTTCAGTAGACTTTTGACATCTTGCTCATTTTGCTCCATAATTAGTCCAAAATCACCAAGTTTCACCTTTTACCTGTTTTTACCTGAGAATCACTAAAATAAACATTAAAGCACCGATTCTCATACATAATAAAGTAAAACAAGTCAAATAAATAGGATAAATGATGATGATAAAATGTACTTATTTGAGTTCATCAAGATCTATCAACTATACTCGCGTTCACTTGTGTAAAACCCATAAGTGATTATGGCTCATGAATTTTAGTTATGTAATGGTGGCAGATAGTATCACTAGTGCAACAACCAAAGAAAAAGACTTGTATTCGGTTTCTAAAGAAAGTGTTTAAATGGTGTGAGGCCATGAAAACTCACCTGGGCTTAAGGCTATTTGATTGATGTCAAAGTGACTAGAGGTCTAGACTGCTTACTCACGTATCTTGAGGTCTATTATTGTTGTGGAGGCATGTCAAGCTCTAGTTGTTTTGTTTTAGGTTTATTACATGATTTATCTTAGAATTCTTAGATATAACATATCACCGTTTAGGCCATCGTAATTCAGAAGTATAACTCCTCACATGAAGCTCCCTACTATTGTATTATGCTACCAACATAATACTGTTCGGGCCATCATAATTCAGAAGTATATAACTCCTCACACGAAGTTCCTTACTATTGAGTTATATTGTTATTAGAGTTTGGTTATAACATAACACCGTTCGGGCCATCATAATTCAGAGGCCATAGATATAATCGTTTGAGGAGCCAGGGCACTTTAAATCGTAAACCCAGCAAACTCATCAAAACGAAATATCCACATGATACCCCTTACATGAAGCTCCCTAGTATTGTGTTATGCTTCTAACCTAAAAATAAGTTTGCTATATATATGAAAATAGTTTATTATATAACCTTAAAGTTTCTATAATTACAAAATCTACCTTATACTTATAATACTTATATTACCTAGGTTTATAACTATCTAAACTTCACATATTTAGTCCCTATACTTCTATATTTTGAGAAAATGACAAAAATGACCCGTGGACTTATAAGTTTTCAGAATTTACTATTTATACCCTTAACTTTATAACTTTTGCAAAACTAGTCCTTATTAGTTTAGAACTTATTTAACTTTTTATCCTCAGGTTATATAACTTTGCAAAAAGGGTCCTTATACTTATAAAATCTAAGAAATGTCAAAAATAGTCCCTAGACTTAATATTTTTAGAAAGTTGCCATATATAACCCTATGCATGGAAAGATTTGCAAACCTAGTCCTAATTTCATGCAAACTATATTTTTATTAAACAACTAAGTTTCATAGCCTATGGTTAACTAATATTAGCTTATCTAAGTTTCCTAAACTAGCTTATAGCTTAGGAAAAGACTTATAGCACATATTTGGTAATTAGTCTATAATTAGGGTTTTAAAATGAAAAGTCCTAAAGGAAAATGATCAAGGCTTAGGAGAGGGGTATAAGGCATCCTAATACTATCCTAATACTATAATATAACTATTAGAAGCAAAAATATAAGCTTACTTGACCAGCTAGGGCTTAACGTGGGTGTTTAGCTAGGGTTAGGGTTTTCTCGGTGGAAAATGAACTCGACAAGGCCTCAAGGCTTATGGTACTCGACTTCTATGGCTACAAGGGTCCTAATAATACTACTAACTATAGAAAGTTTGAGGTATAGAAGTGTGGTGGTGTGATTGAAATGGTGGAAGGGTTATGGGTATTTATAGGCTCGTTAGCCTTGGGGAGGAAGGAAAGGGAGTGCTAAGTGGCAAGAGGGGGGGGGAGTGACTCATGGCAGCTATACATGACTATTACAAGCTACCATGGTGACTAAGGGTGCCTATAGGTCAGTATAGGGTTCATGTGGTGGTGATGATGCCGCGGATGGAAGGTGGTGACAAGTAGGTGATGTACCTACTTTTGTGCTAGCTAGGGAGGTACTAGGGTGTGTGCTAAGCATGCCTAAGGTGCTAGGCTAGGTGCTTGAGGTGTTTGAGGTGCTTAGAGTACTTAGTTTTAGGATTAAGGTTAAGTTATGTTTAGTTATAACCTAATTTTGCTTAGTGAGAGATTAGGGTCTAGCTTAGGGTTTAGTGCCTAGGTTAGGGTTTTATGAGTGTTTAGTGGCTAATCCTAAGTCCTAAGAAGCTTATACTAAGTGGTGGTAGCTTATGGAAAAGTTTTGGGAAGGTTTAACCTAGTTTTCGGGAAGTTATAACCTAGTTATGTTTTTGTGCTTAAGGGACTTGTACCTAGACTCTAAGAGGTTGTAATAGAGTCTAATGATGCTAAGGTATCCTAATGATACTAAGGTAACTTATACATAAGCCTTGAACACTTTTAAACTAGTTCAGATAAGCAATTAGGGTTTTGTAAACACATAGGCCTGATTAGGGCTTAATTAGAGTTGGATTAGGGTTCTGTGATGAGTTTAGTGTTTTAGATTGATGAATTACTTATTATGGTGTTGTTGTGATCCTATGCTTGACATACCAGGGGTTTAATTTTATAGGATGTATGGGTAGAGATATTTAGCCTGTGTGGATACATGAGCAGGTCTAGAGAGTCACTTATGTAATGATATGCATGTGAAAGCAAAAAATTTACCTGTGGAAATACATACTATAGGTATTGTATTAGAAATGACGTTGGTGGGATTTTGTGGGTTGTCATAATAGCATGCACACTTTCCTTCAACTTTTTCGTATCTCTTACCAAACTATCAAACTTGCTTGCTATGACTGGAGTTTCATCCACACTTCTTCCAATGCTCCTACTGCTTGCCCCATCATGCCATTTCTGAGAATGGTTAGCCATGTCTTGAATAGTTTCTAGGGCTCTAATGGGTGTCATCCCAGGGATCGGTCCCTGAGAGTCAAGCATCTGTCTAGTTGGAATGTTGATACCTTTATAGAAGATGTTTACGGTTTGTTGCTTGTTGAGATGTTAGACATTTGTAAAGGAGGTCATTGTACCAATCCCATGCTTGGTACAAGGTTTCATCGCTATCTTACTTGAATTTATGGATTTCCTCAGGTTGTTTTACCGTCTTTGAAGGAGGGCAATATCTTTGAATAAAGGCTTTCTTGAGGAGGTCCCAGGTGTTGATTGTCCCAGCCGGCAACCTATCAAACCATCTTTTAGCGGCCCTGTGATGTCATCGGAAACAGTCGGAGCATGACCACATCGTGAGAAACACCCGATGAATTGAAAAGACTCATGATGTACAAGACCTTGTCCACATGCTCGCGGGCATCATCGGTCTTGCTTCCGAAAAAGGGAGCTTCCCTCAACTACTGCATAAACTGATTCTTTATTTCAAAGTGCACATTATCTCAAATGGCTGGCCTAACAACTCCCGGCCCTTGCTCTTCTCTTGTCATCGCCAAGTATTGTTCGAGAGTAAGCCTATCAATGTCAATGTCACCCATTGCTATCTTGAAAATTATGAAAATTAAAAAATGAGATGATTATAAAAACTTAAATTAAATCCAATTTATCTCCCCGATAACGGCGCCAAAATTTTGATGTTATTTTCTTACCTAGATCACGTTTTAATATTTACAAGTCTCGTTTACTTGATTTATGTAGCACTATCGGACAGTGTACCCGGTCGTGGGTAATCTAGAAATGGTAAAGCCGAGGTCGNGATTTTGGTATGTGTTAAATTACACATACCTTTTACCTAATTAAACGGACCAAAACGATCAAAAACCCGACCATAAATGCCAAATATATGTGTTTTTATGTTTGTGATTGTGCAGGTATGGATATTGCAAAAATGGACAAAATTCACGAGAAAACGGCAACACGAGCACGAGATTGGAAAGAGCACGAAATCACGGGATCAACGATAATTTTATTTGAAGCATCGAGGCGAGAGACAAGTAATTTAAAGATTAAGCGAGGCCCGATCGAAGATTATTTTGTTGGTCTAATTACGTCTATTATAGAAGCCCAAGAATTTAAACTAAAGACCAAGCCCAAGCATTTTCATCCAAAGTCCACAAAGCACTGTCAGGCCCAAGTAAAATGATCTGGCCCACGTGAAGAACTGATTTGGAAGGTGGCAACAAAGCAAGAAATGAATTGAAGAAAAATAAAGGCCACGTGAAGCTTTTGATCTGCTAAGCAAATAGAGATTAATAAATATTGATGCTCAATATTTGAGATCCATCGTGAGGTTCATGATTGTCACTACACGACAAAAAGACCAAAAGAAAGAATGAATTGAAGAATAAATGATACATGGGCACGTGAAGGAAAAAAAATAGAAAGAAATGAAGAAATGCATTTTAGATTGCACGTGAAGATGTAAACGGAAATGGGATTTCACAAATTACTTTGGCTACCAAAGGCCACGTATATAAGAAGGTTTTATTCAAGCTCTACGTGAATTCCAACTTCCCACAAATAATAAGATAGGCGCGTGGCTCATTTTCGTCACCCTCTCTCACACGCTAACTTTCGCTTCAGCCAATCTATATTCGCCACGTGTCCTGGCTTATGCAAAAATCTGTCTAAATTCAATGAATGGGAGCGTCAGGGAAATTTGGAGAAGCATCAAGACTCCATATTTGGCTATAAATGCCAATCATTGGCACTGAATTTGGCAGCCTTCATTACATTTTTTCACACACACTTTTAATTTTAGGAGTAGTAGTTACTTTATTTAGAGAGTAGTATTTTTATTTAGTTGTAATAGATTATTTTCAAGAGTGTATTTGAATCAATTTTTAGCTTATTTCAATGAAGAAGATGTTTTCTATTAATGATCCTACTTAGTTTAATCTACTTTTTCTTCTAATCTCTTTATTTTATTTTATTTTACTTTCATCTAAAAAATCTATTTTAGCTTAATAGTTTTTTGTGGTTTATTTAGATCTAGCTTATTTAATAAGCACTCTTTTACTACTTTGTTTTAAATGTTTTTATAAATTTAGATCTACTTTTTATTTCACAAATTACTTTATAAAAAATCAAAAATATTTTATTTTTATTAGTTTTTCTTTAATAAAAAGTCATACATTAGCTTATTTTTATAGATCTAAATAGTTTTAATACTAATTACTTAAAAAGTTTGCACCTTTATTACTTTTTCTTATAAACTTAGCTTATTATCATAGATCTATTAGGTTTTTAACAAAAAGTTTGCAACTTATTTAGTTTTTCTTCTAAAAATAGCTTAATTTCTTAGATCTATTAAGTTTTTATCATAAAGTTTCAATCTTTTAGCTTTTTATTAGGTTTTTAATAATAAAGTTTGTAGCTTTATCAACCAATAAGCTCTTCCATAGCTTATTTGGTCATTATTATTGCTTAATCCTAATTAAATTTTGATTTTTTTGTTTCTCATCATTTTCTACCGCTAAGGCCGGAGCTTAAGGGGTCTTATAAGCTTAGGCCTTATCAATAAAGTTATTTGCTTTTAGTCTTAAATAAGCTAATTAGTTAATAAATTCACAAACTTTATTAACTATTTGGTTTATAAAGTTTTAAAAATTAAACTTTATGGGTTTGTTTAGTTTATAAGATCGGGGGTGGTTAATTATAAAGAAAATCTAACAATAACTTATCTTAGATCGGTCTCTACTTTCTTCCTTTTTCATTTTAGTTTATATTTTAGTTGATGCTTATGATTGTTGAAATTATTTTGCTTTATTAGGTTTTAATTAATATGAGAAGTGAATAGTTTTGTTATATGACTTGTTGAGTAGATGTCAGTGAATTGATGTGTGGTTTTATAAAATTTAGAAATATTATTGGTTCGTAATTATAAGTTACTTGGATTGAAATTCATTGGTTTGGTTTAAACAGTCAAAAGCCGTGAAATATTGGGTTTTAATACTAGATATCGATATCATCTTTATAAAATCATTTTTAAACACAACGTTGGGGGGAGGAAGAATAATTATTATAAAAGATATTTGATTTCATCAATAGAGGGCCTAATTGAAATAAATAAACGCATTTAACGGATCGTCGATATTTGCCTTAACAAGGCTATATCTTTTTTCACCGTTTTTCTATTATTTTGCTTGCGGTAAATATTCTATTTGCAAATTTTTAGCTTTTATAGTTATTAATTTAAAGATTGCCACTAGATTTTATTATCTTTACCTTTATTGTCTAGATTTATATGTTTATTTAGTTGCCTTTAAATTTCCCGTAAGTTGCTCGTTTTTTAGATTAGATTTGGCGTTTTACGGTTATTTGAAACTTTACGTGTTTCGTCTTATATGCTTATATTGTTGCCTTTTTAGTTTATGGTTTGCGATTATAGTTCTTAAACTCCTAAAATATCTCCCCTTTTTCCCTATTCAATTCACACAGTCACGGACTCGAACCGAACTCCATTCATACCTTCGTCTGGGGGAGCTACGACCCGGGGAAATACTTTCACGAGTGTTTCTTTGGAAATATACTTAACCGTACTTAAACGACTTATCACATGGCGCCGCTGCCGGGGAGGGTTTTGAAAGCCTGAGTTTTGATTCCCATTTTCGTTGCTTTGTGTTT
>LBNU01004124.1:289457-303587 GCA_014162995.1 Artemisia annua | reverse complement strand
AAGGAGGGCGGTTGTAAACCAAATAAGTTCAAACGCAAAAAGAGATTGTGAAATTATTCGGTTTCGGATTACTTTAATTCTACAACCGACAACTTTGTTGCGCGTAGATTTGAAGGAAACGATTTCGGATGACGAATCGATCACAAAAATAACAAAACAAAAGAAAAATACAAAAATATTTTGATTTTAAGTTTTCTTTGTTAAAAACCCAAAAATATTTTCTTTTTCGATTTGATTTTTGATTTATGTTTGACTTTTGTTTTCAAAATACCAAAAATTATTCTTCTTTAATCCTCTAAACCGATAATTCTATCCCTTTCTCCCTCTTATGTTTAATTCTTATGGATCCAATTTGTGTTAATTGTGGAGAACCTTTCTTTAAAGGTTCGTGTGTTTGGTGTACGTGCGAACAGTGTGGTAGTGATATTCATGACGGCGTTTGTTGGTTTTGTAATTCTCCCGCGTATGTTCAAAGATCAATCCTTCGAAACGTTCCCGATTATTATCCAACACCACCACCACCTTCGTTCACTTGCTTTAATTGTGGAAATCCATCCGACGAAGGATTACCATGTGGACAATGTTTTTGTAATCAATATGGATACGCGAATTGTATATGTTACGTCCCGAGTGCTGAAACGTCTTACTCTTGTGATATGAGATTTGATAATTATCCTCAAAACGATTTCAATCTACCTTCTCAAAACTCGTATGAGCAAGTACCATATTACAATGGTGATTCATTCCAAAATTCATCAAATTTTGAAAATTGTGGGGGATCGTTTGATAATTCTTATTTCGAGCCTAATTCGTGTTACGATTCTCATGGTTTTTACCAACCCCCACAAAATCCCGACAAGTTTCAAATTTCAGATGAAGTTATTGAGGAAATGAAATCACTTGGTGAGATGTTACGAAAATGGGCGAATAATCATGATACTTATACTGCTGAACCTCGCGAGAAGTCTATTGCAGAGTTACTTGCCGAAGAGAGAGCGTCTAACCCTTATAAATCTTTTATTTACTATGATTCCGACGACGATGATGAGAAAATTACGATCGTTCTTAATCCTCACAAAGCTTCTATTGTTTCTCCCGTAGAACCCGAGGACTCTCTAACAATGGGGGATGAGCCTCTTAACACTACTCCGGCAAAGGAATCTGACTTATTCAATGAGTCTAGTGTTGAGAACTTCGTCCCAATCCCAAGTGAGTCCGGGGAAAATTCTAATGGTGAAGTTGTTCAAAATACTCCTCTTGATATATCTGAAGATAATCCCGACTCTTCCCATCCTTCTCTCACATCGTTTGAGGGAAGTGATTCCGTTTTGGATGAGATCGATGCTTTGCTTGCTAATAATGATTCTATTCCAACTAACATTGATGATACTTATTTTGATCCAGTGGGGGATATTCTTTTCCTTGAAAGGTTACTGAATGCAGACTCGTCATCTTCCCCCCCTCAAATGAGTAATGAAGTTTTTGATGAATCTGATGATGATACGCTTCCGGATAAGGATGTTCCAAACGAAAACATCACCATTCATTTGAACCCTCTCGTTGAACCAAATGATATTCTGATTGATGATAATCCCGTCATTGAGAATGATGATGCTGAAAGTTATTCCGATTCTCACAATGAGTATACTACGAATGATGACGACTCTTGTGGAGAGATCGATGATGTTGAGGAATCGCGTTCCGATTATGTGTTTGAAGAGACGAAGGATTTTGACTTTGATGACGATGAGATCGAAAATGAGTTACTTCGTGAAAAGTTATCCAATATCAATCTTCTTATTTCAAAAATCGAAGCTTTAAATAATCCGACTCCGTCTTCTGATCCAATGATTACCTCTTCATTTCCTATCCCCGTTATGGATAGTGACTTTTTACCCGAGCTTGAGATTTTTCGATTTGAAGAGACGAGTAGTGGCAGTCCCATTATTCATCCTGATTTCTCTCTTCCGGATTACGGGTGTTTTCATTTCGAGATTAATTCTTTATCTATTTCCGATAATCCGTCACGTGACCCTCTTTTAGAGGATGTCGATCGATTTCTTGCTTCGGATGACTTGATACCACCGGGTATTGAGAATGACGAGAATGATGTGCTTATTAATAATGATGACTTGATTCCCGAATCCGACTCATTTCTCTTCGATTTTCCGTCTTCTTGTCCACCCGCGAAGCCACCGGATGTAGATTTTACGAATGACGTTATTTTTGAAGTGGTGGACGAGATTTTTGATCATGATGATCCGGTGCCTGATATTTTACCCAATGTTTAAAAAAATAAACGCGCCATTTTTTACCCCTTTCCCCTTTTTTACCCAGATTCCCAAAATCACCCATGAACCCTAATTTACCCCGAAGCAAAATTCACCACAATTAAGGGTAAATTAGACCAATTACCCTCGTTTCTAGAAGGACTGACATGTCAGGAGGGACATGTCAGCAATCCGTGTGATGTGATTGATGGTTTGCAGCTGGCACATGATCCAAGGGTTCTAATCATTGCTTATGATTGAAGCTGGAATGAAGGGACGAGATTTGACAAGAGAAAACACACCTGAGAGCTTCCAGAGGCTTCTTCAAAACCCTAACTCACCTCTCACCTCACCTATAAATACACCCTCATTTTCAGAGATTGGTGTGTAGTTTTTTCTATTAGAGTTAAGCTGTCAAATTTAATTTCCAATTGTTATCTCAAATATTGTAATCAGTTTTAGTTAATGAAATAGTATTTTGTTTTTATAAATCTCATCTTCTTAGTTTACTTTAATCTCGATTTGATTTTTGCCTTGCCCTTTCATTTAGCCGTTTACTCTCGCAACCCCGTTTTTCCTAAAAAATTGAAAAAATTGAAATTTTTTGAAAATTTTGATGATAAAATGATGAAAATGATATGAAAAGCACAAAAAAAAATGTGAAAAAAGTTGAAAATTGTGCAAAAATATAATAAGTGTTTTGACACCATGTTTGACTTTCCAGCTGGCGAGAGTAGGAATAAAATTTTGACTTGATCCGGGCGTGTTGAGCCCTAGCTTGTTCCCTTAACCAATGATGATCATAAAAGCTTTCGCTAGTCTTGTACACAAGGAGCTACTCTATTGTCGGCTCCCGTACTTGACTTTTAACATGCATGGCTTGAAGGCTTTCGCTAGTCTCTTACACTAGGAGCTAACGCAAATTCTTTCTAAGAATTAGCAAGTTCCCGTATTTGACTTTATATATGCGTGGCTTGATTATCGGCTAAGCATCCGCGGATCTCATTATTTGAGATTTTCAAAATGCGGAGAATGAGAAATGATAGAGTTTATTTAGAAGTTAGATGCTAAGCGTGGAGTAGTTGGTTCTCTTTAGAGCTCATCGTAGGTACTTGTGGATTTTTGCTCCAACAAAATTGTTTCACCCCATATTATGTGCTTAAATAATTAAAGATGTTACATTTTGGAGAAATTTAGTTTTTTATCTTCTTAAGAGAATCTTTGCTATAAAAATTGGGTACACATCAAGGATACACGCCATATTGAGTTGTATTGTATTGTACGTATGTGATTTCGGAGCTACCCTTTAAAGCCCGGTATTCATTAGAGCTAAGGTGCTTTAAGACTTCGAATTGAGATCGGACCTTGAATCCTACTTCTAAAGGCGGTAGGTCTTGGATTTAAACCGTGAAGGTTCGGGGTCGAGAAGTTACTAAAGCAAGAGAAAAGTATTTAAAAAAAAAGTTATGAATAAGTATGGATTGATTAGTGCTATTGTTGTAAGACAAAAGTTGTTGGCGCGTGATGTGCATGTGGACGGTTCTAAACCGGGCGCATGATGTGCACGTGAAGGTACTCCGCAACTAATGTCTATGATTATGTATGAGTTCGATTCATTGATGTATATGTATATGAGTTAGTTTGTATCCTAATTCATTGATGTGGACCTCATTTTTAAGGCAACGATTCTTAAGAGAAGATCNAGGTCTTGGATTTAAACCGTGAAGGTTCGGGGTCGAGAAGTTACTAAAGCAAGAGAAAAGTATTTAAAAAAAAAGTTATGAATAAGTATGGATTGATTAGTGCTATTGTTGTAAGACAAAAGTTGTTGGCGCGTGATGTGCATGTGGACGGTTCTAAACCGGGCGCATGATGTGCACGTGAAGGTACTCCGCAACTAATGTCTATGATTATGTATGAGTTCGATTCATTGATGTATATGTATATGAGTTAGTTTGTATCCTAATTCATTGATGTGGACCTCATTTTTAAGGCAAAGATTCTTAAGAGAAGATCGAAAACTACTTAGCGTCTTAATTTAGTATCTTTATCGGACTAATAATTATGAAAACGAGATGTTTATGAAGAAATTCATTTCTCTCACAAAAATAAAATAAGTAGATACAAAAATAAGATATGGGAGCGAGAAGTTATTACACAAGTAACTACCATGAGTAGCGTTAGCATCTAACTTGCAAGTAGGCTGTGATCTCATTTCTAAGCTTAGTTTGGGGACTTGTGAAAAATCAAGGATGACGAACTTTATCCGTATGGTCACTTCTCCATGAGACGTGTTTCTACTTTTTGACCCTAAACGTTATTGCATAATAATGAAAGTCAACATAACACAAGAATAAAGTATGAAAAATATAAAAATACAAAAATAAATAGTGTGAAGTTAGTACGTTAAATAAAATGGATAAACGGGGCGTTTTAGGGAATAAATGATTTTGAAATCTCTTTTGAACGTTCTTGCTACTTTTCAAAGTTAGTAAAAAGAGTTTCTAAATTATTTATCTCAAAAGCGTGATGTGATTACATTGCGTGAGGACACGGCAATACCTTAGTCTGGGGGATTTTGGTATGTGTTAAATTACACATACCTTTTACCTTAGAAATCGGACCAATAAGACCAAAAACCGACTTAAAATGCCAAATATATGTTGTTTTTGTGTTTGTAATTGTGCAGGTACGGATATTTTGAAAAGTGAACAAAAATCAAAGAAAACCCAACAAAACGAGCACGAGATTTGGAATGAGCACGAAATTATGAGTCCAACGGTACTGTTAGTGAATAATAAGGACTAAGGATGAAGCCAGGGGTGCAAAGTGACGAATGAGCCAAAATTTGAAATTAATTCCATGTCTAGTAGTGGTGGGTCCCATTCCATTTGATAAAAGTTGATTTCTACGTCACTTTTCAAATTGAAAATGAAGAAATTGAAGATTATGTCACATGGCCATTTGATTTAAAGAAGAGACCAATATATGAAATAAATAAAATACAAATGAAGACCACATGACCTCATGGTCCAATTGGAAGAAGAAGTGATTTTTCATTGGAATAATATACGTAGCAAAAAGAAAGAATGAAATGATTCAATGTGACATGGGCCTTCCTGCTCCTATCTCTACTTGATACTACCACGTCAAAACAAGAAAAAAAAAACGAGAAAGGAAAATGAAATGAATTTGAGGCAAATGGACCTGATGCTATCTTTTCTTTGAGCTAAACGACAAAACAAGGAAATGAAAATGAGGATTGAAACAAAGTTGCAAAAGAGCTTGCGTCAACATCACTTCCCATAAATGATTATTCTAAAGCACATGGCCTCTTTTCATCAACACTAGCAACAAATTGCTACAAAAGTCGAAAAAAGAAAGATGAAAATATATATGGTTGCATGTGTTCACTTCCAAAGAAAAAAAGATAAACAATACAAGGGTCACGTGATGCTATCTCCATATATGCTACAAAATGAAGACCTTCTATCTATTCGGGCACGTGATCTGTGAAGCTAAATTCAAAAGAAGAAAAAGACCCCATGTCCTCTTGGGGCTCTCGACAAATGCAGACAAAGAAAGAAAGAAAGCGAGTGACCTCATCTTCCAAAATGAAATTCCAATAAGCGCGTGAAGTCTGCTATCCATTCTCCTCTCACACGCACCAACTTCGATTCAGCCATTCAGACGAAGCCACGTGCCCTTTTGATTTAAATGAGACCCGATACAGTGAATGTTATGCTGTCTTTTCACGCAACTTTGTGGACACGTGTCAGCTACATCTAAACCCACAGAAGGATCGAGAAGGGGAGGATGCCAATCATTGGCTATAAATACATCTTATGATCCGAGGAATCAAGCCTTCTTACAAATTTTTCACACACAGTTTTTAGTAGTAGTTATTTTTATGTAGTAGTAGTTCTTTTAGCTTATTAGTAGTGCTCTTTATTTAGCTTGTTTTGTAATCAACTCTCTTTATTAATCAAGTTTATTTATTTTATGACTTATTTGTCTTTAGCTTATTACTTCTAGCTTATTCTTTTTCTAATCCTCTACTTTTCTTTATATTTCTTTTATAAACTTTCTTTTAAAAAAAATATAAAAAAAATATAGTTTTATTCACTCTTTTAATTCAAAGTTTACATTTTTATGAGTTTTAGCTTATTATCTCTTCTTTTCTTCACCCTCTAGCTCGATTCAAACAACAAAAGCGATGCATGAGCTTATTAAGCTCGGCTTATTTTTCAAATAAGCCTTGACATCTCTTAAGTTTGAGAGCAAATTTTTTTATTTTATTAGCTTTTTTTTTTTTACTTTTTAGATAGCTTCTTAATTAGATCTATTAGTTTTAGTAAGTTTTTAATATAAAGCTTGCACCTTTATTAAATTTTCTTATAAAAATAGCTTATTTTCTTAGATCTATTAAGTTTTAATCATAAAGTTTTAATCTTTAAGCTTTTTCTTAGGTTATTTCACTTAAAGTTGGTAGCTTTATCAACCAATAAGCTCTTCCATAGCTTATTTGGCCATTATTATTGCTTATTCCTAATAAAGTTTTGATTTTTCTTTGTTTCTCATCATTTCTACCGCTAAGGCCGGAGCTTAAGGGTCTTATAAGCTAGTTTATCAATAAAGTTTATTATTTTTTAGTCTTAATAAGCTAATTAGTGAATAAAGTCACAAACTTTATTAACTATTTGGTTTTATTAAAGCTTTTTAAGAAATAAACTTTATGGTTTGTTTAGTTTATAAGATCGGGTGGTTAATTTCGTCTCATCCCTTAGATCGGGTTCTACTTTCTTTCCTTTTTCAATTTTTAGTTTAAATATTTAGTTATGCTTATGTTTGTTGGAATATTTGTGTTTATTAGTTTAATTAATATGAGTAGTGAGTAGATCGTTATTATGCTTGTTGAGTAGATTGTCCCGTGAATTAAGTGTGGTTTTATAAAAAGTTGGACAAAATATTGGTTAGTAATGTTAAATTACTTGGATTGAAATTTTGGTTGTTTAAACGGACAAAAGCCGTGAAAATAATTGTGTTTTAATCTAGATATTGATATCTCTTTATTAAATTATTTTCAAAACAACGTTGTGAGAGAATAATTATTTGTAAAAGATATTGATTCATCAATAAAGGACCTAATTGAAATAATAAACCACACTTAAGGATCGTGATAATTTGCTTAATAAGTATATCCTTATATCATTTATCTATTATTTGCTTGCTTAATATAGTTTAGTTTGTTATTGTTAGCTTTATCGTTAGTTTTAGATTATTAAGCTTGCTACTAGATTTATTATCGTTACTTAGTATACTTAGTTTACCTCTAGATTTGTGTGCTTCCTAAGTGCTCCTTTTTATATTAGATTGCCTTTTAGGTAATTTGTGCGTTACTTGCTAGCTTTATATGCTTTATTATTGTTTTTTTTTAGTTTATGTTTGTTATTGTAGTAATAAAAATCCAAATATCTCCCTTTTTCCTATTCAATTCACACAGTCACGACTCGAACCGAACTCCATTCATACCTTCGTTGGGACTACTACCCTGGGAAATACTTTCACGAGTGTTTCTTTGGAAATATACTTAACCGTACTAAAACGACTTNACGAGAAATCAAATCACTATATGTATATGGTAAAAAAGGACTTCAAGTGCCTGAAACAAAGGTCTCAGATGATAAAACCAGTGAATACTCTACTTGTCAATCTAATGATGGTGAAGAGTCACGTGGAAACACCTCTGAGTCCTTTGAATCAGAACCTGAAAGTGTGTCAAGTGAAGTGTCAAAGTCTAAATCAGTTAAAAGTGATAAACCTGTTGTGTCTGAACCTGAACAAAAACCTGTTGAACCTAGTTGTGAAATTCACTTAAAATCTCCTAGGCAACAAGTAAATAAACCAGAGACAAAAAAAAGGGAAAAGAATGATAAATGGAATAGAGTGTTAGGAAGAGGTTATGTGTATACTCAGAAAAGATGTTTTGTGTGTAATAGTATTAGTCATTTAATAAAAGATTGTGACTTTCATGAAAGAAGAATGGCTAAAGAAAATGAGTTGAGAAAACAAAAGATGGTTAATACTGGTAATAATGTGGTTAAACCTGTGTGGAACAATGTGAAAAGAATTAATCATGCTAATCATTTTGTTCCTAGACAAGTTCTACTCAATACTGGTAACACAAAGGTTAATTCTGCTCATCTAAGGGTTAATACTGGTCACTCCAAAATTAATTCTGGTAGACCAAATGTTAATACAGGTAGAAACCAGGTTAAACCTGTTGGGCAAAAGGTTAATCCTGCCCATTCCAAGGTTAATACTAGCTATTACAGACCAAAACAACCAGTTAAACCACAGGTGAATCAAGCTAATTATAGAAATTACTTTGCAAAATCTTTGTCACCTGTGAGAAAACCTATCTCACAGATGAACAACTTTTACCAAAGAAGAAGTTTCTCCAAATCAAAATCACCTGTGAGAAGACCCATATAGAATTAATCATGCTAATCAATTTGTTCCTAGACAAGTTCTACACAATACTAGTAACACAAAGGTTAATTCTGCTCATCTAAGGGTTAATACTGGTCACTCCAAAATTAATTCTGGTAGACCAAATGTTAATACAGGTAGAAACCAGGTTAAACCTGTTGGGCAAAAGGTTAATCCTGCCCATTCCAAGGTTAATACTGGCTATTACAGACCAAAACAACCAGTTAAACCACAGGTGAATCAAGCTAATCATAGAAATTACTTTGCAAAATCTTTGTCACCTGTGAGAAAACCTATCTCACAGATGAACAACTTTTACCAAAGAAGAAGTTTCTCCAAATCAAAATCACCTGTGAGAAGACCCTTTGAAAATAATACAACAAAGACCTCAAACTCTTATGCTGTAAAGGGAAAAAGGAGGTCCCCTACTAGAAACTCAGAATATTGGCAATGGGACCCATTAAAAAATGAAGTTACCTATAAATGCCAAAGCAGTGTCAGTGGATCATGTTCCTACAAAACTTACAAGTATGTAGATCCACACACTGGACCCAAGCCTGCACAGGCCTGGGTCATCAAGAGAAACTAATCTCTTATTTGTGTGCAGGATCATCCACTCAAGAACATGGGAAACAGAGGTATATTTGACAGTGGATGCTCAGGGCACATGTCTGGTAACAGGGAACACATAAAAGATTTTGAAGAATTCAAAGGAGGATCTGTTACTTTTGGAGGTAGCAAAGGCTACATTACTGGTAAAGGTAGAATTGTTGTTGGCAATTTAGAATTTGACAATGTCTCTTTTGTCAAAGAACTTGGGCAATTTAATCTTTTCTCAATATCACAAATTTGTGATAAGCAGCTAAAGGTTCTTTTTACTGAAACTGAATGTTTTGTTTTGACTTCTGACTTTAAGATGCCTGATGAAAGTCAGATACTCTTAAAAGTTCCTAGACAACACAATATGTACAGTTTTGATATGAAGACATCTGCACCTGTAAAAGGTTTTGCCTATTTATTTGCAAAAGCTACATTAGATGAATCTAAATTGTGGCACAGGAGATTGGGTCATATAAACTTCAAAACTCTTAACAAACTTGTGAAGGGAAACCTTGTAAGAGGTCTACGTTCCAAGGTATTCAAAAATGATCATGCCTGTGTAGCTTGCCACAAAGGAAAACAACATAGGGCCTCTTGCAAGGCCAAGCTTGAAAGATCCATTACTAAACCCTTACACATGCTGCATATGGATCTCTTTGGGCCTACTTCTGTAAAGAGCATTAACTATGCTCAATATTGTCTTGTTAACACTGATGATTGTACCAGGTTTTGCTGGGTGTTCTTTTTGTCTTCCAAAGATGAAACTCCTGGCATTATTCAAAACTTCATAAGAAGGATTGAAAATCAACTGGATCAAAAGGTCAAAATTATTAGATCAGATAATGGGACTAAATTTAAGAACAGAAGTATGCTTGAATTCTGTGGAAACAAAGGAATAAAACAAGAGTACAGCAATGCTAGAACTCCAGAACAAAATGGAGTTGCTGAAAGAATGAATAGGACACTCATTGAGGCTGCCAGAACTATGCTTGCAGATTCACTTTTACGTACTACTTTTTGGGCTGAAGCAGTTAATACTGCTTGTTATGTGTTCAATAGAGTAAGGGTGACTAAACTTCAAAACAAGACTCCTTATGAACTATTATTTGGTGAAAAGCCAATGCTTAGCTACATAAGACCATTTGGGTGTCATGTTACTATTCTTGATACACTTAGTGCTCTTGGAAAGTTTGATGGCAAGTCTGATGAAGGATACTTAGTTGGATATTCAACTACAAGCAAGGCTTACAGGGTGTACAATCTGGAAACCAAAAGAGTTGTTAAAAATCTTCATGTTGATTTTCTTGAAGAGAAACCTAATGTACAGGGACTGGGTTATAGATGGATGTTTGACATTGATTATTTAACTGACATTATGAACTATGTTCCTGTCTCCTTGGAGAATCGAGCTAACTCTACTACAGGTTCATCAAATGATACTACTAATGCAGGTACCACAAGTGAGGAAGAAGAAGTATCTGAGCATCTTATCATACCTAGTACTGTTCAACTATCTGCAGATGCCAATGGACCAAAGAGATCTTCTCCTCAAACAAAGGTGCCAAGTGCAGAAGCACAAGCTAAGGAGGCTTCTTCTCAAAATCCTGATACTCAAGTTCTTATCAAAGAAGCAGATCTCCACTTGGATGCAGCAGCTGAAAATACTACTTCCAGTACAAACTCTGTTAATACTGGCAGTAAGTCTGAAAAGCTTGACTTCACCTCACAAGCTGATCTTAATGATCCTGTTATACCAGAACCTGTTATTAGTGATGTACCTGATGAAGGGCTCTTTACTGAAGCATCATATGATGGAGAAGGTGTGATCACTAACTTCAACAATCTACTAACAGAAGTAGATGTTAGTCCTGTTCCTACACTAAGGATTCACAATGTTCATCCAAAGAGTAAAATCCTTGGCAATCCTAAGTCAGCTGTTCAAACAAGGAGACAAACACAACAACAACTTGGATCTCACGCACTCATCAGCTTTATTCAGAAACAACAAAGGAACAATCACAAAGACCAACAACACTGCCTCTTTGCATGTTTTCTTTCTAAAAAAGAACCTACCAAAGTCACTGAAGCCTTAGATGATGAAAGTTGGGTTGAAGCCATGCAAGAAGAGCTTTTGCAGTTCAAGTTGCAACAAGTGTGGGTTCTTGTAGATCTACCTCATGGGGCTAAAGTCATTGGCACCAAGTGGGTCTTCAGGAACAAAAAGGATGAAAGAGGTGTAGTTGTCAGAAACAAAGCTAGATTGGTGGCCCAAGGATACAGGCAAGAAGAAGGAATAGACTATGATGAAGTTTTTGCTCCTGTGGCTAGAATTGAAGCCATTAGATTATTTTTGGCCTATGCATCCTACATGGGATTCACTGTGTACCAAATGGATGTAAAAAGTGCCTTTCTTTATGGCAAAATCACATAAGAAGTATATGTCTCTCAGCCTCCTGGTTTTGTTGACCCTGCTCATCCTAAGTAAGTATACAAAGTGATCAAAGCACTCTATGGACTGCATCAAGCTCCTAGAGCTTGGTATGAAACTCTTTCTTCATTTCTAGAAGAAAATGGTTACAAAAGAGGGGTCATTGACAAAACCTTGTTCATTAAGAAGGACAAGAAAGATATTATGCTTGTGCAGGTTTATGTAGATGATATCATTTTCGGGTCAACCAAAAGGGCTTGGTGTGAAGAATTTGAGGCACTGATGAAAGGAAAGTTTAAAATGAGCTCAATGGGAGAACTCACTTTCTTTCTTGGCTTGCAAGTCAAACAACAGTAAGATGGTCTCTTTATATCACAAGAAAAGTATGTTGCTGACATGCTTAAAAAGTTTGACTTTGAAAATGTCAAAACTGTAGTCACACCCATGGAGAACAGAGTGCCTTTAACTAAAGATGAAGATGCTACAGATGTGGATGTGCATCTCTACAGATCAATGATTGGCTCTCTTATGTATCTAACAGCCTCTAGGCCAGATATTATGTTTGCCGTATGTGCATGTTCCAGGTTTCAGCTCAATCCCAAGACTTCACATCTTCANTGGTCTCTTTATATCACAAGAAAAGTATGTTGCTGACATGCTTAAAAAGTTTGACTTTGAAAATGTCAAAACTGTAGTCACACCCATGGAGAACAGAGTGCCTTTAACTAAAGATGAAGATGCTACAGATGTGGATGTGCATCTCTACAGATCAATGATTGGCTCTCTTATGTATCTAACAGCCTCTAGGCCAGATATTATGTTTGCCGTATGTGCATGTTCCAGGTTTCAGCTCAATCCCAAGACTTCACATCTTCATGTTGTGAAAAGAATCTTTAAGTATCTTAAAGGCAAACCAAATTTGGGGATTTGGTATCCTAAGGAGTCATCCTTTAACCTGGAAGCTTATTCAGATAGTGATTATGCTGGAGCAAGTCTTGATAGAAAGTCCACAATAGGAGGTTGTCAATTCCTAGGCAGAAGGTTGATTTCATGGCAGTGCAAGAAGCAGACCATAGTGGCTACTTCCACTACAGAAGCTGAGTATGTGGCTGCTGCAAATTGCTGTGGTCAGGTACTATGGATTCAAAATCAAATGCTAGATTATGGTCTAAACTTCATGAATACTAAAATATTTATTGATAATGAAAGTACCATATGCATTGTCAAAAATCCAGTATATCACTCTAGGACCAAACACATAGAAATCAGGCATCATTTTATTAGAGATTTTTTTGAGACAAATCTCATTAAAGTTGAAAAGATTCACACTGATTTCAATGTAGCTGATTTGTTAACAAAAGCTTTTGATGGACCAAGGTTCAACTACTTGGTAGTCAATATTGGTATGATGAACTCATAGCTACATTTAAGGGGAGGTTAAATGTTAAGTATGTAATTGGTTGGAAGTTTAGTTAAAACTGGTTATTTAGAATTAATACGGGTGGCTTAGTTAGTCTTCATTCAGGCTATGTATATATGTTTGGTTTTTACTAATCATTTCAGGTTTCCAAGGACTTAAGCATTTGTACAACTTATTTTAGTCTTGGGATGTCAGTTTGGATCAAAGGCTATATTGCTTGTTAAGTCTGGTGAGAAAGTTGTTAAGTCTGGTTGATTATTTTTAAGTCTGGTAGTGTTAATCTGCAATTAATACTTTACCATTGTGACTGATCACTCGCATAATGATTTTTTACTGTTCAATCTAACCGTTATCAATCAAATGGGTATATAAGTGAATAAAATTGATTTACTTTTCATCTTTATTCATTATTTCCAATTAAGTCAAAAGTCTTTCGAAGGTCAACCATACTCTGTTTTTCACCCGTCCAAATCTTCTCTCACCAGTACTAACATGGCATTGCTTGTATATAGTGCTAGACATAATCAAGTGGGTTACTTAAATAATTCATCAAAAGTCACGGTTTTGATCAAATACTTACCTTTTTAAATCATTCGTCTATTAGGTATGCTCTGACTTGTAATCCTACTGTCTATGATTTGGTCACATAGTTTTGGCACACTGCTATTGCTGAAACACTTCCAAATGGAATCAAACAACTAAGGGAAACCATTGATAATGTTGATTATATTGTCACTGAAGCATCTATTCGAGAATGTCTTCATTTAAATGATGCTTCAGGGGACTTTAAGTAGCCACATAAATTTCTTGTTGAGGGTATGAAATATATTGGATATCCCATTGGTGCAAATCTCAAATTTCTAAAACGTGATCTTTCACCTCAATGGCGATTCCTAGTACACCATTTGCTTCAATGTTTA
>LBNU01004124.1:240145-282994 GCA_014162995.1 Artemisia annua | reverse complement strand
CTAACTACACGAATGTAGTCTCACTTGTGGATTCGGGATGGTCCTATCGCAAGTTCTAGAATCTAAGTGCTACCGGTACACACATCATAGCATTAAAGATGAATGCTTTTCCTACCAATTCTAGGGGCGAACCTCACATATTTGGGGTGGAAAATTTTTTAGTGGTACGGTTTTTGTGCTAGTCATGTAACTCCTATCCATGAGACGCTCATTAAGACCAAAGTTTCACTCCTAAATGTTGTAAAAAATTTTAAATTTGGCTCTAAAATTGCCCTAACAGGTATTTATCTCAGTTTTATTACACATCTACCATTAAACAAACAAAAATAAAACGTAATTGCATTCTCTAAGGTATCGTAATTTACCCCCCTTACACTTAAGATGAACATTGTCCCCAATGTTCATATAATAAGATGTAAAAGTAAATAAGGTAAAAGAATGAAATTAAATACTCCCCTGATTCGCTCGGTAGATAAAAGGGTAACATGGTTAGATCTTCTTCCAAGAAAATGAACACTCAAAGCTTTCCTTCCGAAATATAAATCATCTTCTTGTCAAAAATAACCTGTTAAACTTGAGAAAACAAACACGAAAACCTGCATAACATCGGCGGGATAAATCTGTATAAGGATATAATGCTTGTGGAATGAATATTTTTGCTGATTCCCAGAGTTTATAAGTTAGAGATTTTATAAAGTATTTTATGATTCCGGAAGAAAAACAAAACTTTCAAAAAATTCCAGAAAACTGAACTTGACGGCGTCAGCCTGGAGCTTGACGCCGTCAGATGTGATCTGACAGATTTCTCATGTTAAGTTTCCGGAAAATTTCTGGGAAAACTCAATCCTTACTTCCTGGAAATCCTGCAAAATATCATTATAACTCGATACAAGCATTTGACTCAAACAATTACGAATATGTATGCTAATTTAATATTGTTATGATTCATGTTCGTTTGTTCTTATAAACCGATTTAGATTTCCTTTACACTTATCTTTTGCACAATAGCTTTATATGTTGTTAAGACGAAGTTAAAAACAAAATAAAGCATTTTCACAATTTAGTTTGAAGCATGAATCAATAACGATAAAAATAAAACATGCATACGGAAATAAATAAAATCAAACAAACAAACAAATAAACACACAAAACAAATAAAGCTTGGGTTGCCTCCCAAGAAGCGCTTTTCTTTATTAACGAGTCTTGTAGCTAGACTCAAAGTCACCGTACTTTACGTGACTTCATCATTGGTCACATCCTCTAGGTCATCCTCGGGCTTAGTCTTATATTCCGGACCTAGTTGCAAGCATTCTTTGTAGAACCCAAATATCCTACTCATGACATAGTCTACTCCTCTACTTTTATCCTTGTCATTCCTATAGTAGACCGCTTGCTTGTGCTCCTTCTCGATGTTTGACAAGAGACGGTATTGCTCTATCTTATAAGGCATTTGGTAAGCTATATCATCGGTCTCGTCCCTAAATCTAACTATCCCTAGAGATGGGTCATAATTCATTTTAGAGGCCTCAACAAACGGCTTCCCAAAAACTATTTGAGTTAAGCATGTGTCAACTACATGACGAATATCCTCAACGATCACGAAGTCGGTGACGTAGGTGAAAACTCTACCTACAAAATTGCTTATCCACCCCGTGCTAGTAAATGTTCTAGGTCCCAGTTGCTTTTTCATTATTAGATTGTAGTGGGCTCTAGTCATGACGTTTATTGAGGACTTAAGATCTATGTAAGCCTTCCAAACATGCAAGTGACCTATATTGCATGGTATGTTGATGTTGGAGGGGTCACCGGTTTTGATGATTGGGTTACCTAAGGGGTATGGTGTTTCGGGGTCATTGAATAAATTCTTATGGTACGCCCGTTCTTCCTTAGTGGGTAACCTATTGAAGTAGTCCTCTTTATTATCTAATTCTTCTACTTCACTTATCTTAACTTCCTTATCAACCTCAACTTCCTTAACCTCGTCCTTAGGTTCAATTTCTATTCTAATCTCATTCTTGTCACTTTTTTCCTTATTCTTATCGATTGGCTTAATAGTGACGACATTGACGAAGTGGACATGCTAGGATGAAGAAGGGTCTTTGACTTGGGGTCCGCTATTTGTGTTCCTAGCGTCCTTATGTGGAGGTGATATCACTTGGTTGTTGAGGGCCTTTTCTTATCACGTAGTAAATCTAACTACACGAATGTAGTCTCACTTGTGGATTCGGGATGGCCCTATCGCAAGTTCTAGAATCTAAGTGCTACCGGTACACACATCATAGCATTAAAGATGAATGCTTTTCCTACCAATTCTAGGGGCGAACCTCACATATTTGGGGTGGAAAATTTTTTAGTGGTACGGTTTTTGTGCTAGTCATGTAACTCCTATCCATGAGACGCTCATTAAGACCAAAGTTTCACTCCTAAATGTTGTAAAAAAATTTAAAAATTTGGCACTAAAATTGCCCTAACAGGTATTTATCTCAGTTTTATTACACATCTACCATTAAACAAACAAAAATCAAGCGTAATTGCATTCTCTAAGGTATCATAATTTACCCCCCCCCCTTTACACTTAAGATGAACATTGTCCCCAATGTTCATATAATAAGATGTAAAAGTAAATAAGGTAAAAGAATGAAATTAAATACTCCTCTGATTCGCTCGGTAGATAAAAGGGTAACATGGTTAGATCTTCTTCCAAGAAAATGAACACTCAAAGCTTTCCTTCCGAAATATGAATCATCTTCTTGTCCAAAATAACCTGTTAAACCGAGAAAACAAACACGAAAACCTGCATAACATCGGCGGGATAAATCTGTATAAGGATATAATGCTTGTGGAATGAATATTTTGCAGATTCCTGGAGTTTATAAGTTAGAGATTTTATAAAGTATTTTATGATTCCGGAAGAAAAACAAAACTTTCAAAAAATTCCAGAAAACTGAACTTGACGGCGTCAGCCTGGAGCTTGACGCCGTCAGATGTGATCTGACAGATTTCTCATGTTAAGTTTCTGGAAAAACTCAATCCTTACTTCCTGGAAATCCTGCAAAATATCATTATAACACGATACAAGCATTTGACTCAAACAATTACGAATATGTATGCTAATTTAATATTGTTATGATTCATGTTCGTTTGTTCTTATAAACCAATTTAGATTTCCCTTACACTTATCTTTTGCAAAATACCTTTATATGTTGTTAAGACGAAGTTAAAAACAAAATAAAGCATTTTCACAATTTAGTTTGAAGCATGAATCAATAACGATAAAAATAAAACATGCATACGGAAATAAATAAAATCAAACAAACAAACAAATAAACACACAAAACAAATAAAGCTTGGGTTGCCTCCCAAGAAGCGCTTTTCTTTATTAACGAGTCTTGTAGCTAGACTCAAAGTCACCGTACTTTACGTGACTTCATCATTGGTCACATCCTCTAGGTCATCCTCGGGCTTAGTCTTATATTCTGGACCTAGTTGCAAGCATTCTTTGTAGAACCCAAATATCCTACTCATGACATAGTCTACTCCTCTACTTCTATCCTTGTCATTCCTATAGTAGACCGATTGCTTGTGCTCCTTCTCGATATTTGACAAGAGACGGTATTGCTCTATCTTATAAGGCATTTGGTAAGCTATATCATCGGTCTCGTCCCTAAATCTAACTATCCCTAGAGATGGGTCATAATTCATTTTAGAGGCCTCAACAAACGGCTTCCCAAAAACTATTTGAATTAAGCATGTGTCAACTACCTGACGAATATCCTCAACGATCACGAAGTCGGTGACGTAGGTGAAATTCCCTATATAGACATGTAGTCCTCTAACTCTACCTACAAAATTGCTTATCCACCCCGTGCTAGGAAATGTTCTAGGTCCCAGTTGCTTTTTCATTATTAGATTGTAGTGGGCTCTAGTCATGACGTTTATTGAGGACTTAAGATCTATGTAAGCCTTCCAAACATGCAAGTGACCTATATTGCATGGTATGTTGATGTTGGAGGGGTCACCGGTTTTGATGATTGGGTTACCTAAGGGGTATGGTGTTTCGGGGTCATTGAATAAATTCTTATGGTACGCCCGTTCTTCCTTAGTGGGTAACCTATTGAAGTAGTCCTCTTTATTATCTAATTCTTCTACTTCACTTATCTTAACTTCCTTATCAACCTCAACTTCCTTAACCTCATCCTTAGGTTCAATTTCTATTCTAATCTCATTCTTGTCACTTTCTTCCTTATTCTTATCGATTGGCTTAATAGTGACGACATTGACGAAGTGGACATGCTTGGATGAAGAAGGGTCTTTGACTTGGGGTCTGCTATTTGTGTTCTTAGCGTCCTTATGTGGAGGTTATATCACTTGGTTGTTGAGGGCTTTCAATAAGTTGTCAATCTTATTGGTCATCTCTACTTGTTGTTGATTAAATTCGGATGTGAATTTAGCTATACGAGCTTCTTGAGATGCCATAAAATTGGACATCAATCCTTCAAAGTTATTGGTACTACCATAGTTGTTGGAAGGATTGTTGTTGAAGGTACGGTTCGAGGAAGGACCGTTGGGTTGAAAACGATTAGGTGGGTTGGAAGAATTGTTTTGGGGCACGTTTTGGTTTGACTTCCACCTAAGGTTTGGGTGATTTTTCCATGAGGGGTTGTATGAATCACCGTAAGGGTTTGGCTCGGGTTTGAAAGTGTACCACTTGTCTCCCGCTCCGTCGGTACGCGAGGATGCGTAGTCCGCAAAAGCTTGTTCGGGGAGTTCCATGCAATCACGAGTGTCGTGGGGACCACTACATAATTCGCACGAAGAAGTGATTTTGTTCACTAGGCTTGAAGGTTTAGGAGCCTCGTAGGATTTCATAAGAAACTTGACTTGGTCTTCAAGTTCTATGATCATATGGTCGGAAGTGCTTGAATTATTCGAAGGCAAAGATATTGCCTTGACCGTTTTATTCAAATCACGGGGATCATTCTAACTTTCGTTGTCATAAAGAGCAAGATCTTCTAGGAGATCCCATGATTGTTCCGCACTTAGATCACGTAGCTTACCACCGGCCGCTTGGTCAATGGTTTGCCTTGTGGGGAGATTGATATGGTCATAGAAGATTTGGACTTGGAGCCAAAGGTCTATGCCATGATGAGGGACTTTGTGGAGTAAGTCCTTGAATCGAGTCCATGCCTCGTAGAGGGTTTCGCCTTGGCATTGTTGGAACGTCAAGATATCATTCCTTAGCTTTGTAGTTCTTCCCGGAGGGAAAAATTGAGCTAAGAAGCGAGTTGTGAGATCATCCCAAGAGGTGATGGATCCTGCGGGTAGACGCTCTAGCCACTGACTAGCATGGTCTCGCAGAGAGAATTGGAAGAGACGTAATCGGGTAGTCTCTCGAGTTTCAACATCAAGGTCTATAGAATCTACGATCTTAAGGAAATCCTTGAGGTGTTGATTTGGATCTTCGGAACGAAGTCCATGGAATGCACATCCGCTTTGCACCAACCGGATGGTGTCGGATCGCAAGGGAGACACATTGGCTCCTTGGGTGAGCTCAATGGCGTTTCGATAGCCATGGTGGCTAAGACAGGAGTACTCTCATAAAGTACGGGCTCTAGGAGGTTGTGGTGGTTGGTTGTTGGTATCAAGGATATTACCACCTTCATGATGTCGGATGGTAATGGTTACGAACAAAAACACGAAGAAATAAGATAGACTAAAGAAAAACCTAGAAAATAAAATTAAAATCTCACTAGAAAGGAATCTAGTGAGAAGACCCAATAAAATAAAAATTCAACCTAAACAATAACTATTCCCCGGCAGCGGCGCCAAAAACTTTGATGCGCGGGATTGCGACCACGCACTAGGGTTTTACCTCTCAAGGGATCTTGAGAAGCTTGCAATCCCCACCAGGCAGTGTACCTGACCGATGTAGTATAGTGTAGTGGCAAGTACCGGGGATTGATCGTTCTCTCAGGGAATAGTGTTGTTAGGATTGAAAAACTACTCTAATAGGTCTAGGGATGAGGGAAGATTCTTTTTATATTTTCATATTTTTAGGAAAGCAAGTAAAAATCTCGGGTTTTGGAAGAGTGGGCGGAATTAGTTGCTAGTCAACTAACCCAATTAACTACGAATGCAAATAAAATAAAATAACAAGAAAGTAAATGGTTGTGAAAACTAATATGGAGAGAAGTGTGTTTGCTTAGATTTCCTTACTCCCTAACTATCTTTTACCGATTGATTAGTGTGTATTAATTGCGTGGATGACGAATTGTATTCCTTAATACCATTCATAGGCGTGTGTACAGACTTCCCCTAACTCTATGAGATCCTACTTCACTCCTAAGTCGAGCCGGCTAAGAAGCTCCTAACATGGGATCACTAGAATTCACTCATGCATTAAATACAATCAAAATAACCTTAGTACACCTTGGTTCATGTTTCTTAAGACGTTCAAGCATGTTACCAACCAGAAGTCTGCCAGTTTTCTTAAGCCTAACATCGATAATCACCCATCCAATACAATTAATAACACACCATTCAATGAATAATTAATAGTTAGGTTTCATTAGATCTAAGCAAACACAAAGAAAATCTAGCCTAGCATGTTAAACAAAAGACAAGAACAAGATAGAATGAAACAACACATAGACATATTGAATGATTAATTGATTACTTATCTTCAATGTAACATGGAAGATCCAAGGGNATTCAATGAATAATTAATAGTTAGGTTTCATTAGATCTAAGCAAACACAAAGAAAATCTAGCCTAGCATGTTAAACAAAAGACAAGAACAAGATAGAATGAAACAACACATAGACATATTGAATGATTAATTGATTACTTATCTTCAATGTAACATGGAAGATCCAAGGGTTTAAAACCCTTAGAAAAGCTGCAAAAATCGTCTAGGGTTTCTCTCTAACAAGTTCCACACGAATGACAAAAAATTATGCGAATATATATAGAAAAATAGATCTGACGGCGTCACGTTATGGACTTGACGCCGTCACCTCGCCGTGGTTAGGTTTTCTTGATAGCCTTCTTGACGCCGTCCCTCTTTAATCCATTCTGGCTTATCAAGGCTTGACGCCGTCAGGATGGTTCTTGACGCCGTCTGGAGTACTGTTCTAGCAGATTTTGACACTTTGTCGAATTCTTCACTTTTATGCTCCGAAAACGTCCAAAATGCTTCCTTTTCCAGAATTTCTCTCCAAAGTACCTAAAATGCCAAAAGGAACGATTTAGGGTGATATTTGATCAAATAAATACGATTTCGGGCTTAAATGACCGCCGAAAAGCGGTACACTTTTCGCCTCATCAACACCGGACGTTATATTTGGTGGTAAGCCTATGTTACTAGGAGGAGATTTTAGGCAAACTTTGCCTGTGAAAAAAGGAGCCTCGAAAAATGAGATTGTTGCATCTTCAGTTTCTGAATCGTATGTGTGGCCACATTTTGCCTGTGAAAAAAGGAGCCTCGAAAAATGAGATTGTTGCATCTTCAGTTTCTGAATCATATGTGTGGCCACATTTTAGCCTCCACATCCTTCACCAAAATATGTGGCTCCACCGACTGCATATGATTCCTGGCCAGCTTGCGGACGCCTCAGGTTTTGCAAAACGGTTGCTGGATGTGGGTGACGGAAACGAAGGGTCGCAAGATGAGGAAGGAGAGACAACATACCCAACAAGCATTGTCTCACTGATAATGATGGAGCACAAATGCAACTAATCTAGTTTATATACGACAATGAGACTCTCCGAAACCCTACAGCGGAGACCTTGCAAGAAAAGGCCATTGTGTGCCCCAAAAATGAGACCGCATATACTTTAAATGCAAAGGTTCTGGAAATGTTACAAGGCGAGACAACAAGATACACAAGTTTCGATGAAGCTGTGCCTCATGGAAATGATGGTGGTTCGACAGAAATGTTGTACCCAACAGAGTATCTGAATACACTTACATTCCCTAGCTTACCGCCACATACACTGGCCCTAAAGGTGGGTACTCCAATTATGTTACTAAGGAATCTAAACCTCATAGGTGGGCTGTGCAATGGTACGCACATGATTGTCACACAGCTTTTCACCAAAATTATTGTGGCGAAGATTATTAAAGGAACAAAGGTGGCTCAAAGGGTGTTTCTCCCAAGAATTATACAAACATGTAAAGACGAAAAAATGCCGTTCCTATTTAAACGGAAACAATTTCCGGTAAAGGTTTGTTATGCAATGACAATAAAAAAAATCCAGGGACAATCGTTGAAAAAATTGGTGTGTATCTTCCAGATCCTATCTTTGGTCACGGTCACTTATACGTAGCTTTATCAAGGGCTACATCTTCAGACGGTTTAAAGGTTCTTATTAGACGTCACAGCAAGTGTCCACCTAACACTACCAAAAACATTGTGTATAAAGATTTTTTGACCAAAATTAGAACACCACAGGTTTTTTCCCTTCATATTGGTGTGTTAAAGATTTACATGTTGTTCTGTATGCCCTTTCAGTCCCCTTAGATGTTAGGCCGTCCAGTTGCATGCATAGTTTTACCCATTTTTTTATACTTCACACCCATGAAACTCTGCCCTTTATATTTGCTGAAATAGTTTTTGCTAATCTTCTTATACACAGACCTTACTGTTACGGCTGTAACGTCTTACTCCTTTACTATTAGTACTAAATGCATCCGTTAAATGTTAAACTCTATGCAAGGCATACCTATCTCACAACTGGCAAACTTTCTACAATGGTTGTTCACGGTTGCGCTATACTAGTATCTTCTATATGTGTACAAATACTTACTACAGCTCTTTATATACACACGTTTATTCTCCTTCGTCTGACCAACTTACGTTCAGGTTATACGCACTAAATAAATGCACTAATAGTCGTCACTAATATTGGACAACATTACTTTACACATATAGGGTGACCACTGTTAGACAGCTTTCTGCTATAAACATATAATAGATTCCATAGTGATCATACACCAGATGAGTTGAGATCCATGAAGAACCCATACATGCCATAGAACCCATCAACCAATCATAGCCACCCATTTATATTTTCCATCTTTTTTTTCAAAACAACATATCTTGCAAACGGTAAATCTTCAAGCTACAAAAAAAATACCATCGCGACGAGAATTAAATGATCTTTCTATAGATATGCATTGTTATATACTTTCGACGAATTTTTTTTCGACGAACTTTTTTCTTTTTTTTTATTTCGGCCCAGAAAGAATCATATATGATTCGTAAAAATCATATATGATTCGTAAAAAATCATATATGATTCGATTCTTACGAATCATATATGATTCGTAAGAATCATATATGATTTGTTAAAATCGAATCATATATGATTCTTACGAATCATATATGATTTTTCTGGACGAAAAAAATAAAGTTCATCGAAAAAAAAGTTCGTCGAAAGTATATAACAATGCATGTCTATAGAAAGATAATTTAATTCTCGTCGCGATGGTATTTTTTTTGTAGCTTGACGATTTACGGTTTGCGTAATATTTAAGTTTTAAAAAAAGGGTGGAAGTTTATTTTTTTTATTTTGATAAAAAAAAATGAGTGGCTAAGATTGCTTGATGGGTTATATGGTAAAAGTTAGATCTATAAAGAACTTTTGGCTACACCAGATAAACAGACAATTCGGTATGCACTATCCCCATATACAACAAAAATAGCATACTAACCTTATGCCAACGTTAACTGAATTACTCCTCTATTTTGTAGAATCATGGCAGCTACTGCTAAAGGTAAAGCCGTTGAATTACCGTGCGAAGTCGTGACATTTGAAAATATAAACCCTGCAGAGATGAACAAAGTCATTGAAGTGAGAGTATATCGAAAATGGATAGCTAAAACAGTTCCAAGTCTCATCTCAACAATGTGCTGTTGCATGCTTCTAGACAGAAAGGTTGGCCAATTAAATTTAATGCATCCAGCATTACATGTTTTTTAAAACAACATTTGCATTCTTAAATTTCCCAAAAAACATTTCAACCGGAATTGCAGGGACAAGCGGTCCAAGCGGTCCAAGCAAACATTGAGCTCAAAGATGTTGAGAAATACAACTCAATAGAATTAAACGCGGCATATCGCATACGAGGGTTTGGTTGTCAGCCACCAGAAAAATGGCAGCAAATGATGGACGCTAAATATACACTCCTTTTTGGGAAATTCACTAACCTGGTGCCAATACCTGTGCAAGGATTTCCCGAGCACTATTTCCAGTTTGCACCATACAACATGGTTTGTGGCAGGGCTGACACGAAACAGTCGCTTCTCACAGGTAGCCTATTATCACAAAAAATAATGATAGTTACGCACCATCATAAGAAAAACCATGGACTATCATCTGTGTTATTAAATTTTGTTTCCCATTGCAGATTACATAGGCCGTATTCACAAGGTTGATAGAGAAAGATCAAAAGGAGACATAACAACAAACATAACGGTTTGGCCAAGTGTTGAATTTGCTTAAAGTAAGTGACTTTCTATTGTTTAATGCACCCTAATAGTTTAGAAAACAATATTTAACGACACACTATCTTAACAGCGGGAATAGTATTTGAGTCACTCTTTGGAATGAACTCTACGAGGATTTCAAAAACCGCGATCTCGCAAGTCTGCAACAACCGGTTGTCATGGCTGTAAGCTCATGCTATGTAAAAAGATATGCAGGTCTGTTTAACAAATACCATGCACCTCAAAAATATACAGACATATGACAATGACACAAAATGATTGCATATAACAGGAGGGGTACTGTTATCTAGCACTCCCGCTACACAATTTTATGTGAACCCTGACATTCTGGAAACGAGGACTATCCATGATGTGTAAGCAGTCTACATGTTATTTTAAATACACCATATATAACGCGCGTAAATTACACAGCATGTCCATTTGCACTTACAGGTACGAGCAGTTACTGGGACCTATCCAGCTGTTGCTGATTCAACAACCAACCAACGAGAATCCCGAAAGTATTGAAACCAGGAACAAGAGGTCAATAGCCCAGCTATTGGCAGTTGATCCAGAAACCCGAAAGGTAAACCTCAGCCTTCATGCGTTCCTGACAGATGTATGTGATCAAAATTAACATGCTTATTGGTTTCACAGGGTATGCGTTTCACCATAGAAGAGACATTGGTTAGAATAGACAACACCGATCGGTGGTTTTATAACAAATGTGACGAGTGCAGAAAACACATGGACGAAAAATCGCCGCATTCGCATTGTCACCAATCGGGTGTGCAGGAAATACCAAATTATGGGTACACAAAAAAACAAGTCACAATTTTTCATTCAATCACTAAACAAAATAAATATTTGCCATGAGAGAAGGTATACTCTATTCACAAATTAATATGCCTAATATGTAGGTACTGTTTTAAAGCAATAATCGAAGACGATACGGGTTCAATCATAGGAAGTTGTTTTACGCCAGAAGCAGATAAGTGGACACCTAAGACTTGCTTGGAAGTGTTAAACGAAAAGCCCAAATCCGACCCATACACAGTTCCTGTAGCGCTTCAGGCACTTGAAACACAAGGAAGCTTTTTGGGATACATTTTGGGACAGGGAGCAAAAAACGCAGTCAAAAGTTTGTCGTAAACACTGTCAAGAACCTGGAGCCATTATTGTTACCAGCGCCCTCAATAAGCACAGCAGGTGAAGGCTCCTCACCTGACGCACCACCCCCCGAAGAAGAAACCCAGTATGAAGAACCAATAATTGACGAAGGGACACCTCCACCACAAACACAGGAAACACCAACAAAACCCAAGAATGAAACAGAAAAGATAGTGGCGACTACAAAAAAAGAGCTATTCCTAGAAAGTGTTGCCGACCCGGTTGTTAGGGATAAAAAGAAGCAGAAAAAGGAATAATGTCCGGTTTACAGTTTTAACGCCCATCCTAAACCCCGCAACGATACTGTCTTTGTATAATATGTATATTATGGTACTCCCGCATCTACCCACACCTACAGACTTAAACTAAGTTGGCTACAACAATGTGCTGCTCTTTAATGTATTATATTGTATGTAATCCAGGTTTGTCAATCAATAAAATGGCTGTCAATATACTAACAGCCAATGATACCAGAATGCATGAGTTACATGTATCGGACGGTATCAATTTTGAATGAATACCAAACTATACAACCAAACAACGATTATTATCGCGAAAAAGCCCTACATGGTAACAATAATTGAAACACTTATAACACACCATTTGCCTATACCGTATAATAGCACAAACAACCAACTAAGAATTGCATACGCATAATACAGTCTAATAAAGAGGTCATCGTTGTAAATACAAACGTGAAAACATGGAAACCAGAAAGAGTAAATCTTATATAAGAATGCGCTACTGTCAACACCAAACAATTATGAAAAAGCAACAATTAATAGCTATAAACACAACAAAACGGAAACCAAGAATAGGCACCGATTTTGGAAAGCACACCACTAAACTTCCAGGTATATTACCTTTCCGGTGCAAGCATCGGTTTACATACTTCCACGACCAACAACAGAAAACATTAGTTATGAACATCCGAATAAATATTATGTGACGAATAAGCGAGCATTTGAAACTTCTACCTTAAGCAATCAGTAAAACACAATTCATAAATAGTAGCTATAACATTAACCAGATACTTATGTGAAAGCAGGTTGAACAACACCAATAACAAAAGTTAGATACACAACCATTAAAAATTACGAAAACACAAACTTAAGACCAACACTTTTCATTACCAAAAGAGAGCTTATAGTGTTGGATACAGTGTATTTACAAACTTAGAGTACTACCACACTAAACCTAGCCAGAACTTGCATATTAGATAACCTAATATGCTTGCACAACCATACACGCTTGACTTAACCTAACAAAGTAATTATACAACCACACTATTAATACAATCTACAGATACCCTCAGAAGAAGATATCGATAACACCAACATTTAAACACTGACACACCCAAAAGACCCCTACTACTACAACATATTGGAAAATAAGTGGTGCACACTATTATGGAACCAGCTATGGGCTCAGGGAAAGGCCAAGAAAGTCCATTAACAGATCAGCAACGCGAGCAGCCTCAAGAGTTTCGCGGTTGTACAATCGGATACGCCGCTCTTCAACTGACACCAGCATCCTTAAGGTTGCAAGAGCGTGCGCAACAGTCACCGAACCTGTTCCTTCCTCTAACTCCGTTATGTAATTGTTCAGCTGCCTCACATGATTCCTGGAATTCGCTGCACGGCGCCTGTTTCGCCTTTCTTCCCACAGGTTGTTCAGCCTATGCCTTTCAATATAAACAAACATCTACCTTGGCCTGTGATCGAAGCGTGCAATCCGGGTAAGCCTTGCGGAGATCGGGAAACGATCAACCATGACAGTAGCGAGTTACGGTAGACCACGTTGAAAGGAAAGGGAAAACACAGGAGGAAGAAGAAGATAGAGGTTTAGCTATATATAGAGAGAAAAACCCACCTCGAGCTGGAAGCAACATCGAGCCCCCGGAATAGTCATAAGAAGCCACCTGACACATAATATTCCCATCAGTGTGATGGTTCGAGAAACGTGAGAGTCTACAACGATTATCTCTAAAATGATACAGACAAAAAAGATAAGACAAAGTTATACCTAGAATTATCATACTCTCGTATATATGACCCTTTCGTGACAAATACAACCTCTAAAAGTTACACAAATAAAAAAAGGGAAAAAAAAGAAAGAAAAAAAATACCCAGCAAAAAAAAGGAGACACATATATATGCAGTGTAGTAACAAGTGTCATTTTCGGAAAAAAATTGCACCAACTTACAAAACAATAATTTTAGGACACATAAAATGTAGCCGAAAAATAAAAGTTATTAGACGTTAACCACAAACATGGGCGTGCCAATTTTACAATAATACTAAAAAAAACCTAAAGCTACTATGTAACGATAAAATGGACTCAAGAAAAGCATTACACACTTTACACGTATCAACTTATCGATCATGTAAAAGTTTTGAATTGCAAACAATCATCGCATAAACATACACCTAAGAAAACGAAAAAAAAGTTTGCCTAATTACAATAAACAAACAAATGTTTTAAAAAAATGGACGTAGCGAATGAGATAGCAACCTATTAAGAACTAGGGCATAAAAGAACGAATCGACTCATTCAACAACGTCCGTCAAAAAAAATTTAAGCTCTTCCAAAATAAAGGGCCATAATGCATAAAACCAAACCAAAGAAAAAAAAGTTATATCACACAAATATAGTAACAAAAATTACCGCGACACTGACTTAGGATTAACTATGCTAAATAACCGCATGAATAAAGTAAACGTATCGAGCAAAAAAAATTAAAACACGCTACTCATTCAACAACGTCTGTCAAAAAAAATCTAAGCTCTTCCAAAATAAAGGGCCATAATGCATAAAATCAAACCAAAAAAATAAATAAATAAAATAAACTTATATCACACATTTATAGTAACAAAAATTACCGCGACACTGACTTAGGATTAACTATGCTAAATAACCGCATGAATAAAGTAAACGCATCGAGCAAAAAAAAATAAAACAAAACAAATAGTTGGTTCTTTTACAATTTTTGTTTAAAAACAATAAGAGATTAATAATCGAAATCCTTACTATCCTATATTTTTATTTGTGCCGGATCATACAATGCATAAAACCAAACCAAAGAAAAAAAAACTTATATCACGCATATATATATTTAAAAAAAATGACTGCAACACTGACTTAGGATTAACTATACTAAATAACCGCATCAATAAAGTAAACGTACCGCGCCAAAAAAACCAAAAAATATTAAAACAGACGAATAGTTGGTTCTCTTACAATTTTCGTTTTAAAACAGCAACAGATTAATAGTCGAAATCCTTACTATCCTATATTTTTATTTGTGTCGGATCATATATTGCAGTGCTAAATTCTAGATACAAGTGCATCATATTTTGTTTCTCTCACTTTCTACGTTCATTGGTCTCTCGACAAACCAAATATACCACGACATTTTAAAAACAAAATATTATACACGTAAGTATTGATGATCTTCAAAAAAAAGTTGTTGCGATCAGAATTTCCCGTTATAACTTATAGTTTTCGGCTCATATATACACCACACATAGTTGATTCGGAATTCGTATAACCGATTTAAGGTCGAGGTTACATAGCGCTTTTATGATTATTAGACCTAATTTCTAACTTACAATCTCAAAACCTAAAAAAAAAAAAAAAAAAAAAAAAAAAAAAAAAAAAAAAAAAATAAATAAATAAAAAAAAATGATGTAACTCATTACTCCGACACTTTTTTGATTGTTAGCTTTTCAAAAACAATCTATTATAACAACATCATGAAATATAATAAATACACACACCCTAAATAGTTACAAAAAGTCAATGTATTCGAGTAAACTAAATTCGAAAAACATTTGCCTAATATTAAAAATGTAGAACGCAAAAAGCTTAAAAGCGAAAAGAAAGATTCGCTACTTAAAAAATGCATGGAAACATCGCAAATTGCTACCATGCACTAGGTCTTGACAGAAAATAGGTTTGCCTTGGTACAAGTGTTATCTGACCGCTAACATGCAAGAGATCACGGCCTCCAAAACGTTGAAAAGCAATGATGAAAAACCAGACCTTCATCGCTAAGTATTACCAAAAAAAATGTAACACAAAATATATTAAAAAACTAATTGTCTAAACATTTACAAAGACACTTTCTAAACAGGTATGTTTCATAGGATTATGGCCAACAAATCTGTGTTTCAATGTTTGTTTCATGACTTTGAATTGTGTGTGTTTGTGTATGCAATAAGATAGTAAAATAAGAACAAAGTAAATTGCAGTGAAAATGATATATTGGATAGATTGTAAGTGTGTTACAAATGGACTGCAAATTAGATATTTATAGGTTTCTAAATGACAGGATTTGGCAGTTGCAAATATACCAACCATTGTGTCCTTTGGGTATAACTGCCAACCATATTAACTGTCATTTAACCTAACCTTAACCACATTAACTAACTGCATGGGTTGCCTACTTTGACCCATGACAGTGACTATAATTCGACACATTAACTAAACTATGGTACATCAAGCTTAATTAAACATTGTCTTAACATAAGTAAACTCTAACAATTTGATCTAAATGAATTAGAGGCTAACAATCTCCCTCCTAATCATTTAAGATCAAAATTTCCTAAATTTCCTACCGAGTGATTCTTCTGATCTTTCAAACAATGGCATCAAAGTCATTGTTGTCTTGACTGCTTCCTTGTTCTTCTTCTTCAATCTTTACTTTGACTCCAAGTTTGTTCATTGTTTCTTCCTATGTTCCATCCTTCCCTGCAACTTCCTTTTGGCCTGGTAGGTCTCTTGTTTCTGCAACTCTGCTACTTTCTCCTACTTCTAATGGCTTTTCACCCCTAGGGACCTTTGCAGTTTCATGGTACATTACAATTACATCAATGAACTTCTTGAAGCAGTCCTTTACTGCTTCTCCTTCTTCCTGAGTGAGTCCTTGCATCTGTGCAACAATTCCCCATTTGTTTCCCAAGGTAACAGAAACATATCCTCCTAGACTTGCCACCATTTTGTGTAAACTTAACAAGTCTATCTTGATCACTCCAATCATTGGTGGTATGGTGTCAATCATATCATAGTTCAAGTATACAAGGTAGAACTATTTCACCATTTCTAAGTATTTCTTGCTAAATACTTCCCAATTTTTAAACGCTAAACCATCTTTTTTAAGCAAATTCATAAAAGACATGAATCTATTAAAAGAGTTTACCTTTAAAGCATACAAAGTTCCATTCCATGAGATGTATTCTTTATCAATGTAATCCTGGGTGTCTTCTCTGTTCCAATTTAGATCTTCAAGTCCTTTCACTAAAGAACATTCAACATTTAGATCAATGGATGCAAAGTATTCTTGCATGAACCTATTGTGTTATGATATAACATCCTTTGGCCCCCAGATTAAATCATTGTTGCTTTTCATCTTTGTACCAATTGTTCCTTCATCATACATGTACCTAATATTGCACGTGTTGTTGTTGATTTGCACAGAATAACCTTTTTCCTTAAGTAAATCATAACTATGTTAAGAGATACTTCAGGGGTATACTGTATTTTGCTAATCAACAATTCACCATCCTTTATGTTTACTCTGGCATCTCCTATCCCATATGAGAAAATGAACTTCTTTTCATTTTCTTCCTTTCCTATCATTTTGAATTTGTACTGCAATTCTTTGAACAAATCATTTCTGGGACACATGTGAAACTTGTAGTTGCAACTAACATACCAAACCTCATTCCAGGTTTTGTCATTCGATCCTTCCACCATATAGTCTGCAATTATGTGCACTTTTTCAGGGTATCTTGCTTCTTCTGCAGTAACTTGATCTCTAGTATCTTCTTCTTGTTGCAGTACTATGCTTGCCAGTTTCTTCCTATTTTCACATGCCCAGTATGCATGTCCTCTCTTATTACATATATAGCATCTTGCTTTCTTGTCCCTTTTTGCATTCACTGCAGTCTTTTCATGTCCCTTTGATTCTTCCTTCTTCTTTGAAGCATTGTATGCTTCATTCTCAAGAACCTTTTGAACCAACATCTCTTTTCCCTTTGGAGAAATACTCTTTCTTCTAGAATTCCACTGGTATACCCTTTTTGGAGTTTCTCTCAATAAGTATCTCCCTGACATGAATCCAGAAGTTGGCCTTTCCTATGGATGAGAGCCTAGGCTCTGATACCATTGTTTCACATGATTATGGCCAACAAACCTGTGTTTCAATGTTTGTTTCATGACTTTGAATTGTGTGTGTTTGTGTATGCAATAAGACAGTAAAATAAGAACAAAGTAAATTGAAGTGAAAATGATATATTGGATAGATTGTAAGTGTGTTACAAATGGACTGCAAATTACATATTTATAGGTTTCTAAACTACACGATTTGGCAGTTGCAAATATACCAACCATTGTGTCCTTTGGGGTATAACTGCCAACCATATTAACTGTCATTTAACCTAACCTTAACCACATTAACTAAATGCATGGGTTGCCTACTTTGACCCATGACAGTGACTATAATTCGACACATTAACTAAACTATGGTACATCAAACTTAATTAAACATTGTCTTGACATAAGTAAACTATAACAATTTGATCTAAATGAATTAGAGGCTAACAAGGTACCCCCTCCACGTGCCAACAACTTATAAAAAATTAAAACATAAAATAGAAAAAAAAAAAAAAAAATGAGTGGGATAACCCGCGCGTTGCTGCGGGGGTGCTGTGGTACATAGTTGATGACAGTAACGTAGGTGAAAATGAGTTTAAGATAAACCTATACACATTACAACATTAAGGGGATGCGACATTCTTGTCTCATCAAAACTGATAGAAAGTGCGATAATGACATTCTTGACAAATGTTAACGTTCAATTATAAGCGACCAAAGTTTTTCCATTAGTAACTGCAATCCCACAATAATATCCATAGAAAACAGGTAAACAACTGTATATAAATAAAGCACATATGACAGATCTAACCCCAATTTCTACAGGTACGAATTTTAGACTGCAATCAAACTCAATTTATAGGAATGACTTTCTTCCTTTTCGTTTGACATGGCTTACTACCTGTAAAAGTTTGAACTCTACACCCTTGTACCGTACCCTAGATCTATTACTCAAGTCATGAAATATAGATCATTGAATTACTTGATGTAAGTCTGTTTTGATTGATCAGTTCAAAACCCCAAACATTAAACTGCTACAACAATCGACTAAGAAGTCCACACTTCAATCAATACTGGCTATAATCAAACACAAACAACAGAAAGCATAACAACTAACCTCTTTGTTAAAAATGTAGAACGTAAAAAGCTTAAAAGCGAAACGAAAGATTCGCTACTTAAAAAATGCATGGAAACATCGCAAATTGCTACCATGCACTAGGTCTTGACAGAAAATAGGTTTGCCTTGGTACAAGTGTTATCTGACCGCTAACATGCAAGAGATCACGGCCTCCAAAACGTTGAAAAGCAATGATGAAAAACCAGACCTTCATCGCTAAGTATTACCAAAAAAAATGTAACACAAAATATATTAAAAAACCTAATTGTCTAAACATTACAAAGACACTTTCTAAACAGGTATGTTTCACAGGATTATGACCAACAAATCTGTTTTTCAATGTTTGTTTCATGACTTTGAATTGTGTGTGTTTGTGTATGCAATAAGATAGTAAAATAAGAACAAAGTAAATTGCAGTGAAAATGATATATTGGATAGATTGTAAGTGTGTTACAAATGGACTGCAAATTAGATATTTATAGGTTTCTAAATGACATGATTTAGCACTTGCAAATATACCAACCATTGTGTCCTTTGGGTAAAACTGCCAACCATATTAACTGTCATTTAACCTAACCTTAACCACATTAACTAACTGCATGGGTTGCCTACTTTGACCCATGACAGTGACTATAATTCGACACATTATCTAAACTATGGTACATCAAGCTTAATTAAACATTGTCTTAACATAAGTAAACTATAACAATTTGATCTAAATGAATTAGAGGCTAACAATCTCCCTCCTAATCATTTAAGATCAAAATTTCCTACCGAGTGATTCTTCTGATCTTTCAAACAATGACATCAAAGTCATTGTTGTCTTGACTGCTTCCTTGTTCTTCTTCTTCAATCTTTACTTTGACTCCAAGTTTGTTCATTGTTTCTTCCTATGTTCCATCCTTCCCTGTAACTTCCTTTTGGCCTGGTAGGTCTCTTGTTTCTGCAACTCTGCTACTTTCTCCTACTTCTAATGGCTTTTCACCCCTAGGGACCCTTGTAGTTTCATGGTACATTACAATTACATCAATGAACTTCTTGAAGCAGTCCTTTACTGCTTCTCCTTCTTCCTGAGTCAGTCCTTGCATCTGTGCAACAATTACCCATTTGTTTCCCAAGGTAACAGAAACATATCCTCCTAGACTTGCCACCATTTTGTGTAAACTTAACAAGTCTATCTTGATCACTCCAATCATTGGTGGTATGGTGTCAATCATATCATAGTTCAAGTATACAAGGTAGAACTATTTCACCATTTCTAAGTATTTCTTGCTAAATACTTCCCAATTTTTAAACGCTAAAGCATCTTTTTAAAGCAAATTCATAAAAGACATGAATCTATTAAAAGAGTTTACCTTTAAAGCATACAAACTTCCATTCCATGAGATGTATTCTTTATCAATGTAATCCTGGGTGTCTTCTCTGTTCCAATTTAGATCTTCAAGTCCTTTCACTAAAGAACATTCAACATTTAGATCAATGGATGCAAAGTATTCTTGCATGAACCTATTGTGTTCTGATATAACATCCTTTGGCCCCCAGATTAAATCATTTTTGCTTTTCATCTTTGTACCAATTGATCCTTCATCATACATGTACCTAATATTGCACATGTTGTTGTTGATTTGCACAGAATAACCTTGTTCCTCAAGTAAATCATAACTAAGTATGTTAAGAGATACTTCAGGGGTATACTGTACTTTGCTAATCAACAATTCACCATCCTTTATGTTTACTCTGGCATCTCCTATCCCATATGAGAAAATGAACTTCTTTTCATTTTCTTCCTTTCCTATCATTTTGAATTTGTACTGCAATTCTTTGAACAAATCATTTCTGGGACACATGTGAAACTTGTAGTTGCAACTAACATACCAAACCTCATTCCAGGTTTTGTCATTCGATCCTTCCACCATATAGTCTGCAATTATGTGCACTTTTTCAGGGTATCTTGCTTCTTCTGCAGTAACTTGATCTCTAGTATCTTCTTCTTGTTGCAGTACTATGCTTGCCAGCTTCTTCCTGTTTTCACATGCCCAGTATGCATGTCCTCTCTTCTTACATATATAGCATCTTGCTTTCTTGTCCCTTTTTGCATTCACTGCAGTCTTTCCATGTCCCTTTGATTCTTCCTTCTTCTTTGAAGCATTGTATGCTTCATTCTCAAGAACCTTTTGAACCAACATCTCTTTTCCCTTTGGAGAAATACTCTTTCTTCTAGAATTCCACTGGTATACCCTTTTTGGAGTTTCTCTCAATAAGTATCTCCCTGACATGAATCCAGAAGTTGGCCTTTCCCATGGATGAGAGCCTAGGCTCTGATACCATTGTTTCACATGATTATGGCCAACAAATCTGTGTTTCAATGTTTGTTTCATGACTTTGAATTGTGTGTGTTTGTGTATGCAATAAGATAGTAAAATAAGAACAAAGTAAATTGAAGTGAAAATGATATATTGGATAGATTGTAAGTGTGTTACAAATGGACTGCAAATTACATATTTATAGGTTTCTAAACTACATGATTTGGCAGTTGCAAATATACCAACCATTGTGTCCTTTGGGGTATAACTGCCAACCATATTAACTGTCATTTAACCTAACCTTAACCACATTAACTAAATGCATGGGTTGCCTACTTTGACCCATGACAGTGACTATAATTCGACACATTAACTAAACTATGGTACATCAAACTTAATTAAACATTGTCTTAACATAAGTAAACTATAACAGTTTGATCTAAATGAATTAGAGGCTAACAAGGTACCCCTTCCACGTGTCAACAACTTATAAAAATTTTAAACACAAAATAGAAAAAAATGAGTGGGATAACCCGCGCGTTGCTACGGGGGTGCTGTGGTACATAGTTGATGACAGTAACGTAGGTGAAAATGAGTTTATTATAAACCTATACACATTACAACATTAAGGGGATGCGACATTCTTGTCTCATCAAAACTGATAGAAAGCGCGATAATGACATTCTTGACAAATGTTAACGTTCAATTATAAGCGACCAAAGTTTTTCCACTAGTAACTGCAATCCCACAATAATATCCATAGAAAACAGGTAAACAACTGTATATAAATAAAGCACATATGACAGATCTAACCCCAATTTCTGAAGGTACGAATTTTAGACTGCAATCAAACTCAATTTATAAGAATGACTTTCTTCCTTTTCGTTTGACATGGCTTACTACCTACAAAAGTTTGAACTCTACACCCTTGTACCGTACCCTAGATCTATTACTCAAGTCATGAAATATAGATCATTGAATTACTTAATGTAAGTTTGTTTTGATTGATCAGTTCAAAACCCCAAACATTAAACTGCTACAACAATCGACTAAGAAGTCCACACTTCAATCAATACTGGCTATAATCAAACACAAACAACAGAAAGCATAACAACTAACCTCTCTTCAAACATACTGATAATTTATGAGCATGATTTTCAAAAGGCTCCCAAGAATTCGCCATCCCTGGATATTAGCAGTGTGTTTTGTTTTGAGATACCCATTACATGACATCAACACGAAATCAGCTGTGGGCCGGTGGCTGAGCAACAAAGGGCCAAGGATGCGGCAGGGTTGCAAGAATGTGTAATAAGGCATTTATATGAACCGTGTGATTTGAAGATTAAAAAGAAAGACATCAAGATAAGCATTCATACAGTGAAGTTTAAAAAATTCTATCCAGCCTAACACAACACATTTTACCCTTAGGCGAACTATGTTATTCTATACATATGCATCAGGTAACCTACTTATTTGTTAAATTTATCATTTTGCTGTTTAAAAAAAAAAAAAAAAAAAAAAAAAAAAAATAAAAAAAAGGTAACCTACTTATTTGTATAAATCCTACTAAAATAATTACCATGAAATTAGCTTCATGATCATACCATGTAACTGAAACTGATGCGATAGACGCATTAAAGATTTGGTCGTACGGAAAATGTTGAGAAGTTGTTAGGAATACGTTTATTCATATGAAAGACTCGGTCACCCCGAGTATAGTTTAGCATTATGTAGCTCGTAATATTTATCCTTTTAGTTAGTTGTTAGTAATAGTTAAGAAATACGTGGAAGAAGGATGGGTCTTTACCCGCTGTATACCTGATCCACAGCCCGTAGGAGGGCGTTTATTTTGTAACTATAAATACCCTTCTCCTCATGTGGAGAGGCTTGGTGCTTTCATTTCCTCTAATCTAATATTCCACCTTTTCTCTCATCCCTTTCTCTCTCTCTCTAGAAAACACCCAACTCTCTTTCTCTCTCTAAACTTTCTTCCATACTTTGAATCCATCTAACCACAAAACTGACCATGTTATGAATTAATATATATTACAATTGGTATCAAGAGCCAAGGTTTCATCTTAGGGACTAGGCATACTCAAATCTTTAGTTGGTTTAGTGGTTTTTTTTGGTTCGACTTGTTTTCATTGAATACACCCTCATTAGATCTTGTTTGTGGTTTAATTCATTATAAGTTGGTACTTTAGTGATTAGGTCTGTCACAGTATCTTGGTTTGGTGATTGCTTTGGTTGTTATTAGTGTTTATTGGTAGTTTTAATGATTTTCGTGGGTTTTTTAGTTCATTGTTCTTGGTAGCGTTTAATTATTCTGCTTTAAAGACAAAAATTTTGAAAGGGACAGGTTTGGCATTATCTTGTTAGCGAGTATCTGGTTTTCCCCTTAGCGGTTAGTTCACATATTTGGTCTAGCGATTAGTCCAAAATATAGCGATTTGCTCAAGCTTTCTTTATCTAGCGATTAGTCCAAAGATAGTGACATTTTTTTTATATTTTTTTTTTCTCTAGCGATTAGTCCCAAAAACAGCGGTTAGCTTCTGAATAGCGATTAGCCTAAGAAAACTAGCCGTTAGTCTCAAGATATTTCATTTTGAAAATCTCAGATTTGTTTCATGTTCATCAAGACTTATTAAAGACCTTCAAGAAATCCAAACACACAAACAGAATCATCACAGACCATTTGGCTCGGTAATTCAATAACACATTAAACAAGATCACAAATCCAAACCCTACACAGAAACAAAAACAAGTAAATCAAGATCTCAGCTTTTTATCTTTGTGTAAATATCCTTTTCATTCGTTGCTTTATATACGTGACTTAATTAGAAGATACTTTAAAACATAAAACAAACGAAATGGGTCACAAGATCTCAGATCTGTTCATCACACAATAGGATATTCTCGGAAACATATAGTCTTGAGTGTGTGAACAATATCCATAATTGACATCTATCGAAGCATTTATCTTCATGATTTATATTCGAAAAACTTGAAAGAAGAACAATAACAAGTGTGTTATCATTCATTCTTTCTTGTCGGTTTGGAAATCACAATACAAGTAAGACATTATCAAACCTACCTGTTAATCGTGTATTCTTCATCGAAAACAAAAGACTGAAGATCTCTTGTGTTGATTAGTTGTGGTTTGATTTAAGAAGTGAGACTCTTGCTTGTATTTGTATTCAGATCTGATTGGACGATTTATCTTTGCTGATGAGTTTTGTCATTAAGTGTATGAAGCGTTTTGTTTTGGTGACTGCGTATCATATGTGATCAGGATTAAGGCTACTAAAGATTAGGGGAAAGTGTGTTTAGTGTCCTTATTATAGAAGAAATTTAGGGTTTGATAATGGTGTTGGACTTGGGGCTTTGGTCTTGATCGTGGGCTGGATGCACAAGGGGTGATTTGTGTCATTGGGTTTTTCTTTCTTGTATCAAGTTGGGTTGCATCAGATTTAACACAAGTTGAGCCGTAATATTTTGCTAGTGTATTTGGACTGTCGAGGTGTTCTCACAGGGACGAATTTGTTTTTGTACTGGTATTTGAATATTTGACGTTGTTGTTTGGTAAGGTATTCTCTGGTATAATTTTGGTCCACGGTTTTGACTGAGCCTCAAGAATCTGAGATTGTGAATTATTTTGGGGTGAGATACTTTCGGGTTATTGGAGTTAACTTTTGTGCTAGTTATTGTGAAAGCATAAACGATTTACAGAGACTCTTTTGAAAAACTCAATCTCACTCCTTTTATTACCTACAAGATCTCATTCTTCTTCGCGTCATCAACAATCTGCCTTTACCAAATTCTGTTAATCATTGTTTCACGGTTTCTTATTGATTTTGTAAAATCTCGCGAAAGAATCGATTTCTCGGTTTAAATCATAGATTTGTAAAATCCCGTGCACTTTTACACCATGTCTACTACTTCAGATTCTTTCATATCGGAGATACTCAAATTGTATGACATGAACGATGAACATAAGATCTCCAACAAAGAACAACCGATGAACGTTGTTGAGCCTGTTACTGATAATTTGGGAAATAGCAATGTTATCCCACAACAACAATAGCTCATGATGGAACCTTTGTTCTCGAATCCACAAGAGAAAGAGTTGCATCAGCCACAACATGTGCATGACAATGCTAAGGAAAGTTACATGGAACATTTTCGACTACTTCATTCACACCTCAAGGTTCTCTTTGAAAGACCTGGATCCATGGGAGGATACGAACGAGCATGTGCTGCCCTCTTTGGTCAAGATGTTCAGACTTTCACTGACACATTGATTCTGAACATAGAACAACTTGAAAAGCAACTTAACAAAGATGAATTCAATGAAATTGGATCAATGGCTGCTCTTGGGGTGATCAACAGACAACTTTAATCGTTCACAGACTCACAATTCACCGAGGATTATGACTTTGACAGTCAAATTACGGAAAAGAGTTTTGCTGATTACACTGGAATAGGGGTTGANCGTTAGTCTCAAGATATTTCATTTTGAAGATCTCAGATTTGTTTCATGTTCATCAAGACTTATTAAAGACCTTCAAGAAATCCAAACACACAAACAGAATCATCACAGACCATTTGGCTCGGTAATTCAATAACACATTAAACAAGATCACAAATCCAAACCCTACACAGAAACAAAAACAAGTAAATCAAGATCTCAGCTTCTTATCTTTGTGTAAATATCCTTTTCATTCGTTGCTTTATATACGTGACTTAATTAGAAGATACTTTAAAACATAAAACAAACGAAATGGGTCACAAGATCTCAGATCTGTTCATCACACAATAGGATATTCTCGGAAACATATAGATCTTGAGTGTGTGAACAATATCCATAATTGACATCTATCGAAGCATTTATCTTCATGATTTATATTCGAAAAACTAGAAAGAAGAACAATAACAAGTGTGTTATCATTCATTCTTTCTTGTCGGTTTGGAAATCACAATACAAGTAAGACATTATCAAACCTACCTGTTAATCGTGTATTCTTCATCGAAAACAAAAGACCGAAGATCTCTTGTGTTGATTAGTTGTGGTTTGATTTAAGAAGTGAGACTCTTGCTTGTATTTGTATTCAGATCTGATTGGACGATTTATCTTTGCTGATGAGTTTTGTCATTAAGTGTATGAAGCGTTTTGTTTTGGTGACTGCGTATCATATGTGATCAGGATTAAGGCTACTAAAGATTAGGGGAAAGTGTGTTTAGTGTCCTTATTATAGCAGAAATTTAGGGTTTGATAATGGTGTTGGACTTGGGGCTTTGGTCTTGATCGTGGGCTGGATGCACAAGGGGTGATTTGTGTCATTGCGTTTTTCTTTCTTGTATCAAGTTGGGTTGCATCAGATTTAACACACGTTGTTAAGCCTGTTACTGATAATTTGGGAAATAGCAATGTTATCCCACAACAACAATCGCTCATGATGGAACCTTTGTTCTCGAATCCACAAGAGAAAGAGTTGCATCAGCCACAACATGTGCATGACAATGCTAAGGAAAGTTACATGGAACATTTTTGACTACTTCATTCACACCTCAAGGTTCTCTTTGAAAGACCTAGATCCATGGGAGGATACGAACGACCATGTGCTGCCCTCTTTGGTCAAGATGTTCAGAATTTCACTGACACATTGATTCTGAACATAGAACAACTTGAAAAGCAACTTAACAAAGATGAATTCAATGAAATTGGATCAATGGCTGCTCTTGGGGTGATCAACAGACAACTTTAATCGTTCACAGACTCACAATTCACCGAGGATTATGACTTTGACAGTCAAATTACGGAAAAGAGTTTTGCTGATTACACTGGAATAGGGGTTGACATGTTCAGAGCCACGTTACTCCAACTCATGGGCAATGTTAAGAAGTACATTGAGGAAAGAGCACAACACAAACTTACGTATGATGACAAGGTGAAGGCATGTCGGCTGAAATCATGTGATGGTATTGTTGATTCGGGTAAAGCATTGGATGTTGGGTCAGTTGTCACTAAATGCAAAGGATTAGAGACTGATAAGCTTGACACTACCATTAGTTCAGTGACTCTTGTTACACATGATATGGATACAGATTTCAGACTGGTAAAAGAACATGTGTCCATGATATGGATACAAATTTCAGACTGGTAAAAGAACATGTGTCATGTGCTGAGGTACCCTTAACTGATAAATATAATGTGCCCTCTAATGAACGCCAACATACTGATCAAACTAAGCCCATTTATGACACAAATTTGTTGGAAAATACTGATAGCAATACCATTTCTAAGTCAACAAATATGAGTCATAAAGGGGGAGAAAGTGATCAGGATGCTGAACGTGATGATGAGTCAAGTTCTTTGTTTATGGCTGAGATGTTTAAATCAAATGATATGGTTGATAAAGAAATTTTTACTGAACTTTCTAAAAGATTTTTACAACTTGGAAAACATTGTATTTCACTTGAAATCGCAATGCAACAAAAGGAAGAAAGTTTTCAAACTAACCAACCATGTAAAAATCCGGAACTTCCTGACTTCCGTGAATTCTTTATGATAAATGATTTAAAAGCTCAGCTTCAAGCCAAAAACTCGACAATCACCAACTTGAAGAAACATATCTCTGCTATGAATGTGAAAAGTAGTTTAGTCGGAATTAACAAGGACATTGATGCAACTAAGACTAGAATTAGTGAACTGTCAATCTATGTGGCTGAATTACTTAAAGAAAATGAGTCTTTGAAAAGGCATCAAAAGGATCTAGGTGACTCAATCAAAGAAATCAGGACTAAAAATGTAGAACAAACAATATCTTTGATGGACAAAAATGATGAATTCAAAGCTCAACTTCTGGATAAGGGTTTCACAATTACAACACTAAAGAACGAGCTAAGAAAAGCAACAAGGAATAGTGTGAACACTAAGTTTGCAAAACCATCAATCTTGGGGAAACCAGTTTTACAATCGAATAGAAACCAATCAGTTGTTAGACAACCGAATGCATTTAGATCTGAATGACCAAAATTTTCAAAAACAAGGTTTGCCTCCCAAGTTCATGTGAAACAAGTTTTGATAAAACTAGTCACTCCACATTATTTGCATAAGATTATTGCTTCTAGTTCTGCTAAGCCTCAACAAGTAGTTACTCCTACACCCAGCTCCTCTAGGATTAGTTCAAAAACAGTGTCAAAACCTAGCATTAAGGTTCAAAACACTTATGATATAAATGACTTGTATAAGAACTATGATCTAGAAAAGGCCAGGAAAAGGGCACTACTTCATAAGGATGGAATCTTAGGTTCACAACCTCGTAAGATGCCTTATGATTTGTTGAGGAACATTCATGAGATTCAACCAGTTAGGTCTAGGACTTATAGTAAGTCATCTACAATGCATAAGCAGAAAAACAAACCTAAAACTTCTCCTAGGTGGATACAAACTGCTAAATCATTGGAGACTAAGAATGTCGGTAAGCCTTCCACTAAGCATAAGACGCTTAGTACTCCTAGACCTTGCCATAAGTGGATTCCACCTGGTAGAAGTTTTAATTACGTTGGACTTAAGTGGATACCTACCAGAAAGCTGCTTACCGATGGCAATGCCATGGTTGACCGTGAAACCCCCAAGGTTTTGGATACTGATGTAACTAACCCATATATTTGCAATCAAGTTTGTAATGTTAGTGCAGGTAGTCCTTACTCAGTTGCAGGTACATCGATCATTCACTACACGAGAAGACTCAAAGTCTGGAGGCCTAAAGCAAGCATATCTCCTGCTTCAAGAGGCCTCGCTCTTCATCATTATGATGTTTGAACACCACAGTTCAAGCCTCGGTCCTCAATGTCAACATTATGGCATCTGCAGTCAACACTTCAGGCCCCGTTCCTCAACGAAAAGAAAGGTGTACGCTTCAGTACGCTTTATCTTCAAAAGAAGAGAAATCTTCTCGTTTATGACCATCCTCATCAACAAACCTCATACTTTTCCCATGCTCCTTCAGTCATCAAGTGGATCTACTTATCTTTGATCAAATTCTTATTCACTTGTTCAATCAAAAATGGCAACCACGTTTGCAATTTTTGAGGGGGAAAAGTGTGAATGTACTACATAATTGATTGTATTCTTATTCAATTGCAGCTCAATCAAAAATTGAAAACCTCGTATGCAAATTTTGAGGGGGAGAAGTGTGAATATAAACATTGATTGATGTTCGAAGAATGGTCATACGACTCTCCTCCAACACCTAATGTTCCATTTGCTAAGGATGACTGGGATTTATGTTTGACGAATACTTCAATGCCTCAACGAATGTTGATCATCTAGTTCCTGAAGCTCTTGCTCCGGTTCCTGCTGACTCAACTGGTTCACCTTCTTCAATCTCCATTGATCAAGATGCACCATCTAGAAGTATTACTCAGACTACTTAAGTAACCCAATCTCCAGTTACTCCTCAAGGTGTTGATGATGACTATCATGATATTAAAGTTGCACACATGAATAATGATCCGTTCTTTTGTTCTGAAATCAAGGATTGTTGTTCCCTCCAATGTGCACTTTGTAAATCAACCACTATAACATAATGGAAAATGTCGGCTAAAACGTCAAAACGATCAAGTATTTGGACATGCAATGTCAAGTGATCACGGAGTTTATTTGGCATCCTTTAATTGAGATTCAAGTGTGTTTTACGAAAGCGTCTACTTATTTCATCATCGAAACTTCATTTATCAATTGATGACTTGCTTGAACTCTTAAAGTTTATGATTGGGACTTGGATTATCTAGTTATACCCGATGGAAGGAGTTACATTGTAGTGCTCAGTGTCACACGCAGATGCGGATGTGGATAGTCTTAAGAGGTGTTGTACTTATTTTGGCTCTTTGTTGAGTGTCTAGGGTACTTAGAGGGTTTCTTCTACATCGTTCTTTAATCAACAACGGTGCAAGCTTAAGTAACGGATTTGGGGAATTCTACTTCAGTATCAAGTTTGGTATATCAGGTTTTCTTCATCAGTGGTCACTTCAAATAGCATACATAAGGGTTGGTAAAGATAGTCAATGAGAGTTTCTGTAGCAGTTGATTCTCACTTGATACATTTGAGCTAATTTATTCTTCTCACATGATTTCATGTATAATGTGTTGCTGATTCTGAGGTATCAAAACCAGCAAGAGGGAAGGAGACATACATCTGAACGCACAACGAGTACACGTGATGAGCTTTATACTTCTTAATTGAAGATATTCCGGGAAGACACATGTCACAACCGCAGAGATAATCAATGTCTTAACTCGTTTTTCTGGTGTATCATTCCAACTACGTGGGGAAAGTGGTCTCCTGATACTTGTGGTACGTATTACATCAGCTTTCAGTGGGATGAAATATGAGAAGAATAGTTGGAGTGTGAGATGATACTGCTTATCAACATCTTCTTACGAGCTGATATGATTTATGGTAAAGTACTTTCGATTAAGGTTTCATGTACACAATGTTATGCTGATTCCGAGTGATCAGAACCATCAGGGACGCACAACAGGTTCACATGATCGGACTTAATCATCTATTCCGGTGTTGATAACCGCAGAGATGTTCAGTGTTTCAACCTGTTACTTTGGTGTCATCGTTTCTTCTTGTGTTGGGTACATGTGTACAATATGGATTGAGTTGTTATATGTAAGATAACTGGAAAGCATTTGGTGAAATGAAGATGTTGATATCTTGTTCCCCCGAATAGACAAGATGCTCAAAACCGCAGAGTAATGTATACATTGGCAACGCACAACAGGGTCATGTGATCGGGCTTATTCATATATTCCGGGATTGATAACCGCAGAGATGATCCGTGTTTCACCCTGTTACTTCACTGTTCTCGTTTTCTTCGGGTTTTCAAGCATCATACAATGAGACTTTTTGCATCACTTAAATTACTTGGGGGAAGTGTTCTCATGAAGATGATTGTCGGTTTGGGGGGAAGCTACCAAAGCTTCACATTGAGAAGGCACAAGTTCAGACGACTATTCAGGAGCCTTGAAAGCTTTGGTGGTGAATGTTTAAGAGATGTTGACTACTGATTCCTACACGTGCAGAACGATATCCTCACTTTGGTATTCACATCATCATCTTCTTAAATTGAATAATATATCTTGCACATATCTTAAACCATAATTTTTTTTGTAAATATCCTTTTCAAAAAAAAATTAAATATATACAAAATTTTCAAAAACTACAAAAAGAATTTTCTTTCTCCGTGTGCAAACTTTCTATCCTCAAAACTATGTTCCTCTATTAAATTAAATTTTACTTTGCATTGTCATAATGGAACATGTTTTGAGGGGGAGAAAATTTTCACAACATCATGAAGCTTGCACACCTTATCATAATTCTTCAAGAAAAATTGTTTCTTCATCATTCGAATTAAAAATGCTCTCAAAAGTATCACACATAGTTGAAAATCTCAACGATTCAGACTAACAAGTTTCTTCTTATCCTCGATTATTGTGAGATTGTAATTTCTTCATGGTTGTTGACTAATCATTCCATAAAATGTTTCAAACCACAACACCAATCAAAAAGACATAATCAGATACTAGGGTTTATGTAACTATCGATTGAAGCATTTCCCTTTGATGTGTTTTAGTCTAATTAATTAGTTCATATAGCCTTAGAGAACACTAAAGAATTCTTGATTGGGTGTTTGTTCGATTAGAAACAACATAGGTTTGAAATCAAGTGACTTAGGGTTTAAGATGTCAATGTCTTTGCTGCTACTACCATGGTGTTTGTTTGTACAATATTCATGCATCATGATACTAGCATGCATGCAAAGTCTCAAAACATAACCCTAAACCATGATAATAATCGAAAAATCTCGAGTGAAAGAATGAATTAATCAGTGATCTTGCGTGTTAATTTGAAAATTCTGTGCACTTAGGAAGATTTAGAATGAGTTTTTGATTCTCTTGTATGCTTGTTTGTGCCTGATGCATTTTTTGTGCGCAAGTACATGTCATTGTATTTGAAGTCAAGATATGTTTCGTCAAAAGTTCAACTATTGCCAAAATGTTTAGTATGAAACATGTTTTGAGGAGGAGAAAAAATGTTCAACCGTATTGTTCATGTAGTTGCATATTTTAGTTTGATTTCTGATGCACCAATCTCTCATGAGCGTTTTGTAATATGTAAAATCAAGTAAATATTTTCATGAGAAGGATGAGAGAGGTCAAAGGGGCTAAATGTGTCAAAAGGCCAAACTTGAAACAGGATTCAAATGTTGAGAAACAAGCTTTTCAAAATCTTTGCACTGTCATTTTACTCCGGTAAAGCAAGTGTGGAGGCCAAATCGAAGTCGTTCAAATTCAGTTAAATTTTTAAAATTTGAAATGCTTTCGATGTATTATAAGAATTGCTTTCGTATCTCAAATGCCGGAATATTTCCACGTATTACTTATACAAATCTTTGAAAAGAACCCATGTGGTTCAACTTAGGGGGAAATCCTCTTCTTCATATTTTAAAACTCCTAGAGAAACACCGGGTTTCTCAATCAACTTTTCAACGGAAAATGAGTTTTAAATCTCCATGGATTCCACAGTTGTTATTTCAAAATGAAACACCGGTTTTTCAATCCTCGTTGGAATTCAAGGTAAGGAAAGTGCATCGCTAAATCATTCTTTAAAACCAAGCGTGCACTCCAGTTTGTACATATTTTTCTTTTCAAAAATTTTAAATAGAAATATATAAAATCTTCAAAAATCATAAAAATCTGAAAAATAGAAAATACCAAAAATAGTTTTTCAAGGCATGTCTTCTGGCATCGATAACATTTACGGTCCTAGAAATGTCATTCAATAATGACACGGGTCTTTAAATGAAGTTCGAACAGAAGTTCAAAATGTTTTTCAAAACATGCCTAAATGGCTTGCAGTTATTTCAGACTGTAACCCGCGCTCAAATTATGGCTTGCTATTCTTCAGATAGCAACCCGCTTTTCAAAATGAGGAAAACACGTCGTCAAAAAGACGGTTGTTCCTAACAACGGGTGAACCTCACCCGGGCATGGATTACGTTACATCCGTGCACCCTCGATTTAATGTACGCTTCAGTGCATTATTTCTTGATAAAGAAGAGAAGTCTTCTTTCCATCGCAAATATTTTCCCTTGTATGATTTTTCTGGAAAATGTTTGTGAAAAACTTGGTGGTACCATGAAAGTTTGGAAATCAATCAGAATTGAATCGTTTCATAAAATCACTCAATCAATGACAACGATTTTTCAAAAATTATAAATGGTTCATTGATTGAGGGGGAGAGTGATTTCAAAATCTTAAAAATATCACCATAACAAGTTTTGTGTACATAATCAGCAGTGAATAAAATGTTAGTATTATGTTATGTGTCAGCATATGAACTTTTTATGAGTTTCTCGTTAAACTCTAAATCATTTCACAACTCATCATCTCTGACACATAACAGACTCCCTCCATCATTAAGGGGGAGTAAAAGTTTCATCTCATTATCACTATATGTTAAAATCAGACCACAATTTTCTCCCAAAATTTTTTAAAAAGGTTTATTTAAATCAATTGGGATCACAAAATCTCAAATGATTTGAAATTTGTGATCAGGGGAGAGAAGGTGATTTAAATATGAAATCTGATAAAAATGTGATGTTTTGGATGTTTTGAATTAATAATATGCTCTCCCATATGTGCTAAACTCTTTGACATATCAATGCACATATTGAGGGGGAGCAAAATGGCTTTCGGTGACAAAAGGATTTGGCATCTCNTGGTAAATCTATGAGTCCTACGCAGATCTTAGCAATCTGCCAAGAACACTTATGAGGGAATATACGTATGTAATTCCCAGTGATTGAGTGGAAATTCCTGCCATGGTCAACATCAAACAGCCCTAAAAGCAGGTCACTTCGGTAATTCCTTGTGGATTACGCTTAGTGATCGTGGCGGTTTCAAAACGGACAACAGTCGTGGAGTGATCTCCAGCGACTCACCTAATCGTTGATCTACTTCGGTAGATCTTGTAAGCCCTTTCGAGGGTATCCGATTTAGGAACGGCCTTGGTAAGGTTTAGAGAAAGTTTTCACACTATGCTGTTAACAATCTCTAAGTCCGAACCTATAAGTACCGGACATTTTATTGCTAACTGTCTTATGCAGGAATATTTGGCGAGTGTTGCTGAGTGCAGAAAAGATGCCGATCCATCACCTCATGCTCACACTTCGACGTCACAACCTAAGAAATCATGGTCATTTAATGGGCCTCAACGATGCTTCCACAACTCTGATGTTGAAGATCATGATCCTGAAAAGTGTGAGCAAGTCAACACAAAAGTGTCTACATCACATGGAGAAGCTGCTACACAAAGATGACTTGAAGATATTCATCTGGATGATAAACACGAAGTCATGTCAATGATCATCCAACATTTTAAGCAATTCATCTAAAGTCCACTGCTGAAAGCACAAAGCTTGCGACAATGAAGAATCAGAGACTACGAGCTACAAAGATATCGTCAAAGATTAGAAATGCTAGAATTCCAGTTGTAATTTCCGGGGTGACCTCCCTTAGGGGGAGATTGTTAGGAATACGTTTATTCATATGAAAGACTTGGTCACCCCGAGTATAGTTTAGCATTATGTAGCTCGTAAAATTTATCCTTTTAGTTAGTTGTTAGTAATAGTTAAGAAATACGTGGAAGAAGGACGGGTCTTTACCCACTGTATACCTGATCCACAGCCCGTAGGAGGGCATTTATTTTGTAACTATAAATACCCCTCTCCTCATGTGGAGAGGGTTGGTGCTTTCATTTCCTCTAATCTAATATTCCATCTTTTCTCTCATCGCTTTTGATGTGTTCAATCGTAGTGTAGTGATTTTTCCGAAGAAATACTCGTGAAAGTATTTCCCCGGGTCGTGTCCCAGCGAAGCCGTGAATGGAATTGTGATTCCGATGTGTGATTCGTGTAGTGAATGGGGATAAAAGTGATAATATGATAGTGACTATAACTACAGAAATTGAATAAAGCATACCAAACGATAACGCAAAAGACAATTACGATAAAACGTACTCTAATCTAAGAAACGCATGAAACAATTAAAAATAACGTACGTGCGCAAATTAAAAAGTGAATCTAAGGTAATTCTAATCCTACGGAGGTAAAAACAATTTTCTAAGATTCTAAATGTAAAAAGAAAATTTTGGAAAAAGAAAAAAAATATTTTTTGTGACTTTTATTTTTATTATGATTTTAAATCTATTTCAACTAAATTAAATCTTAAAAAGTGCTAAACAAATTCAAAAAATTATGAAAATTTTAAAGAAACTATTTTAAACTATTTAAAACCTATGAAAAATAAAGGCTTGGAAAAAACTACTACTAACAAGTTGTAATAAGCTGGAATCAGTTTCATAAGCTAATAAAGAAACAAGAGGTTAAAAGAATAAAATGTGCAATGAATAACAAGTAAAATCCCAAGGGTGCAATGGTTTAGTGTGAGGCTGTGTGAAGTGTTTGGTGCATGAGGTCCCAGGTTCGAGCCCTGGTGTACCTTTTTACAAAATTGATTTTTATTTTTGAATTTTCGTTTATGCAAAATACTACAACTACTGAATTTAAAGTACTTTTGTGAAATGAGATTATATGAAAAGTTCAAATAAGCTCTGAAAGAGCTTATATGTCCAACAATTACTATCTAAGCTAAAATGGAAACTTTATGAAGCTAAAAGCTATCCTAAGGGCCTAAAATCTAAAAGCTAAAAGACACATAAGCTACAACTGAGCAATAGGTAAGCTAAACAAGCTAATGCAAACAGGGAAACAGGCTAACACAAATTGAAAAGCTCAATCAAACTTATGCCGAATCTGACATAAGCATGTATCAAACAGTCTAAACAAGCAACTACAAGCTAACTAAAGGCTGATCAAAAGCTAAGGATAGGCTACCAATTTGCAAATATACTAAGCTTATACTACAAACTCCTAATAAACCAAAAATTAATCATAGAAGACCAATGAATAAGCAGATATCAAGTAATGAAAATGGTACTCAGAACACATAGATGCATCAGCAACTCATGAAAATCAGTCAAATTGGCAACTTTAAGCAAGAAGTTTAGCTAGGAAACAAATTAGTTAAGGTCTAGGAGGCTGTAACAAATCAAAATAAGTAAGCTAAGAATTATTAAAAGTATTTTTATGGATATTGAGCAAGGGAATAAGCTAGAATCAGTCCTAGAAATATCTGTGCTGAAACAGTTGTGTGCTAAAGATGTGCAGTTATGCAAATGGGTCAAATTGGGTAAAAGGGTTTCTACCTAAGTGTCTTAACCCAGAACCTAAAAACATGTATTTTAAACCATATTGAGCAAGCAAAAGCAACCAAAAACACCCAACTTCTATGATTGCAAATAGAAACTGTAAAAATAAAATGTAGAACATGAAATTTAGAAAATCACTAAAAAATTAGAAAACTTATTTAAAAATGCTGAGATAAACTTCTATACTGCTTAATTAACTAAAACAAAGCTGATTCAAGTTGATTTGAACATTAAAAATGACCAAAGCATGAAAATGTGGCTAATGCCAAACACTCCTGTAACTATTGATTTAAACTATCAAACTGAGATTCCAATGTAACAGTTCAACACTTATGATTTAACTAGTTCAATTTTATGAATTCAAGACTAAATGAACAGAGAAATAGAACAATTAACACCTAAATCACTAATCTGCAGAATTAATCAGTATTATGCAGAATTTTAAACAACTAACTACTAATTCACCAAATCAGGAAAACTTAACTCAAACAAGATCTAAACAAGCAGATAACACAGTAAACCATCAAAATTCAAACAATCTACTCTATAATACTATTAACTGCAGAATTAAAATTTGGAAAAAAATGAAGCTTACAAGTTTTAGAATCCTAACTGTAATAGGATTTACTTTCAAACTCAGCCAAGCCTATCTTTGGATAGGCTTAATTACCACCTCAGGATCATGAATCAAACACCATTTCATCATCTTCATTATTGAGTTGACTTTCATTGGCCAAATTCCACAGAACAAATTGAAGACATATTTTAAGTAACTAAACTCACAACAAGCTATGATAAGCTTATAAAAACAGTGAATGAAGGCTTGAAAACAGATTTTTCAAAGTAAGTTGATTGAACATTTAGTTACAGTGAATTAAAGAGTAAACTGAACTTTTATTGAAAACTTGAAATTTAGTACAACTTTGAAAGCTTGATATAACTACAATAAACTGAAACGTACAATTAAGCTAAAATCTACTAGACTACTCTACTCCTACACCTAAGATCTAACACCCTTAAATTGTGAAGAGAGATCTCTTTTTATAGACACAGGGTGAAAGGAAGTTCCTAGAAGATCCAGGTCATCAATCCATGTGACCTGTGTTTCTTTTGAGCTCATCTCAACCGTCTGATCCTTTTCCAATCATCACAACCCTTGATTCAATGATTAGTGACGTGTTGTGTCCAATAGTAAGCTGCCACGTAGCCCATATGTTCTTCTTTTGCTCCTGAAACGCTCCTGACATCTCTGAAATTCTTCTAGAAGCATTTGATTTGACCCATATATCCTTAATTATGGTAATTTGAGGGATTGCGTAATTAGGGTTCTAGGAACAGTGATTTCTCTAGGTTAAGGGGTAAAAGAGGGGGGCGGGTAAATCAAATGGTTATTAATGCGTGTTGACCGGGTATGAGTGAGGTTGACCTGGTGTGAAATGGTGGGCCGGGTTATATTATTTAAGGGGTTGGGCTTGGTTATGTTGGGCTAGGGATAAAAGGGTGTAGGATTTAGTTAAATATTGGACCCGTTTGGTTAAGTATAGGTTTAGTAGTTTAGGTGAAAAATGACAAGGACCATATATGTAATTTCTGAATCATCAAGGACTATTCTGCCATTCTTTAAAAATGTGATCCAAGGGCTAATCTTGACACAATATGGAATTTGAGGGTCTTTCATGATAAAAATCTTCTCCGGCTCCGGCTTTTCACGCTCTTTCCAAATCTCGTGCTCGTGTTGTCGCTTTTCCTTGTTTTTCGTCCTTTTCTTAAATATCCTTACCTGCACATGTAAAAACACAAAAACACAACATATTTGGCATTTTATGGTCGGTTTTTGGTCTTATTAGTCCGAAAAATGGTCAAGAAAAGGTATGTGTTTTCACACATACCAAAATCCCCCAGACTAAGGTATTGCCGTGTCCTCACGCAATGTGATCAAATCACGCTTTTGAGATAAATAATTTCAAAACCTCTTTCTACTAACTTTGAAAAGTAGCAGGAACGTTCAAAAGAGATTTCAAAATCATTTATTCCCTAAAACGCCCCGTTATCCCATTTTATTCCATATACTAACTTTACACTACTATTTTTGTATTTTTCAACTTTATTCATGTGACGGTATGTTAACTTTCATTATTTTGCAATAACGTTTAGGGTCATAGAGTAGAAAACACAATTCATGGAAAAGTGATCGTACGGATAAAATTCGTCATCCTTGATTTTTCACAAGCTCCCAAACTAAGCTTATAAACGAGATCACAGCCTATTTAGAAATAAGATGCCAATACTACTCATAAAAGTTACTTGTGAAATAACCTCTCGCTCCCATATCTTAGTGTATCTAGATTTTTAAATTATGTTGAGAAATGAATTGCTTCATATTTTCTCGTTCCAATAGATTTTAATCCGATAAAGATACCAAGAATTAAAACGCTAAGTAGTTATTCATCTTCTCTCAAAATCCATTGCCCGAAAAATGAGGTCCACATCAAGGATTTTGGATACATACGAACTCATATATATAAGTTGAGGAGTACTACACGTGCACCTCATGTGACTGGGCTAGCACCATCCACATGCACCTCACGCGCCATCAACTTATATTAACAACTTAAGCACTTATCATACATTCACATACATCACTTTTTTTCATTTTTCATTTTTTTCTTTCTTTTTCTTCTTTTCTCATCATTTTTTCCTTTTTTCAACATATAACATGGAAACTTTGCGGGTAGTTCCAAAACCACATACATAATCCAAAGATCGTATCTCAACTTTGAAACGTACAATACTTTTGACTTGTATCCTTGATGTGTACCCAATTTTTAAAGCAAAGATTCTTTTAAGAAGAGAAAGAACTAAATTTCGTCAAAACCGAAATATCTTTAATTATTTATACACAAGATATGGGGTGAAACAATCTGATGGGAGCAAAAGGCCACAAATACCTTCGATGAGCTCTAAAGAGAACCAACTACTCCACGTATGGCATCTAACTTCTAAATAAACTTTATCATTTCTCGCTCTTTGCATTTTCAAAGTTCTCAAATAATGAGACTCGCAAATACTTAGCCGATAATCAAGCCACGCATATATAAAGTCAGTTACAGAAACATGCAAATTCTAAAAAAAATCGCGTTTTCTAGTTCCTTATGTAAAGACTAGCGAAAGCTTTTAAGCTGCCATATATAAAGTCAAGTACGGGAACTTTGCAGATTCTTAAGAAAGAATTCGCGTTTTATAGCTCCTTGTGTACAAGAATAGCACGAGCTTATGTGATTATCATTGGTTAAGGGAACAAGCTAGGGCTTAACATGTCCGGTCAAGTCAAAATTTTATTCCTACTCTCGCCAGATGGAAAGTCAACAAGGTGTCAAAACACTTATTATATTTTTGCACGATTTTCAACTTTTTCTCATTTTTTATGCTTTTTCACAACATTTTCATCATTTTTTCTTCAAAATTTTTCAAATTCTTTTTCAATTTTTTCAATTTTTGAGGAAAAACGGGGTTGTGAGAGTAAACGACAAAAGTGAAAGTGCAAGGTCAAAATCAAATCGAAGATTCACCCCCCCCCCCAGACTAAAGATAAACATTGTCCTCAATGTTTCAAAGGGTAAAGGTAATCCTACGTAAAATCTAAGGCCGTTTATTAAGTATGCCAAAAGATAAACGTTAGTCGATAAGATTAGGATATATGGATGAGCAACGAATGATGAAACTCGAGTTGAGACAAAACAACGAGCACGAGAGTCTTCATTATTCGGGCAAATCCAGGACATAAACATCAACAACCACAAAACACGAGAAATGGAAGAGGTAGACCTCCGCACGTCACTTATTAGTAAGAAAATAGAAAGAAGATAGAAAGGATAAGCATGGGGTGCCTCCCACGAAGCGCTTGTTTTTTAACGAGTCGTATTGATGCGTGGGTTTTGCAACCTTCGCAATTAGGTTTTACCTCTCAAGGGATCTTGAGAAGCTTACAACCCCCACCAGGCAGTGTACCTGACCGATGTAGTATAGTGAAGCGGCAATTACCGGGGGATTGATCGTTCTCTCGGGGAATAGTGTCGCTAGGATTGAAAACTACTCTAATTTAGGTCTAAGGGTTGAGGGATGAGTCTTTTTGTATTTTTATTTTATTTTATGAAAGCAAGTAAAACCTCGGGTATTGGAAGACAGGGCGGAATTGGTTGCTAGTCAACTAACCCAAATAACTACTTATGCAAATAAAATAAAATAACAAGAAAAAGTAAAATTGTTGTGAAACTTATATGAGAGAAAAATGTGTTTACTTAGATTTCCTTACTCCCTAGCTATCTTTTACCGGTTGATTGGTTTGTTGTAATTGTGTGGATGACGGGTTGTATTCCTTTAAACCATTCGTAGGGTCGTGTATGATCTTCCCTAACTCTATAAGCTCTTGTTGACGTGTCACCGAGTAATTAGTGTAATCATAAAGAGGAGAGAGAAACTGTCACATAACAGACCTATCATCAGCCACTCCTATGTCGAGCCGACTAAAAGCTCCTAACATGGGATCACTAGAATTCGCTTATGCATTAAATACAACCATATAATCATAGTACACATCCGATTCATGTTTCTTAAGACGTTCAAGCAAGTTACCGTATAGGAGGTTAGCCAGTTTTCTTAAGCCTAACATTGACTTCACCCACCCACAACAATCAGAAACAAACCAACAACATGTAATCAATAGCTAGGTTTCATTAGATCCAAGCAAACACAAGAAAAACCTAGCCTAGCATGTTAATGTAAAGACAAGCATAAGATATAATCAAACAACACATAGACATATTGATTGATTTGAAAGGAGACTTATCTTTAATTGAACATCAAGGTCTCAAGGGTGAAAAACCCCTAAAAATACAGTGTTTTACGAACTAGGGTTTATCCCTAAAGTTCTCCCAAAAGTTGCACACCTAATGAATGAAAATTAGAAAAATATATATAGATTTTACAATCTGACGGCGTCACGTTTTAGAGTGTGACGCCGTCACCTCGCCGCCAAAACTCTCTCGGATTACTCACATCTCTTCTTGACGCCGTCCCCCTTTAAATGTCTCTGGGCCGTCTCCCTATAAGCTATAACGTGACGGCCTACTCCCATTTACACGTGACGCCGTCACGTGTAATTCTTCCAAAATCTTTCTAGGGCGTCTAGTGTAAAAATCATCCACCTCTTTGTCAAAGCGTAACGCCGTCACCTCGTAAAGAGTGACGCCGTCAGGTACTGTTTTGAGCTTGGTTTTGAGACTTTGTCGTTTTCTTCACTTTTATGCTCCAAAAACGTCCAAAATGCTTCCTTTTCCAAATTTCCTCTCCAAAGTACCTAAAATGACAAAAGGAACAATTTAAGGCAATATTTGATCAAATAATTACGGATTAGGGCTTAAATGACCCCCTAAAAGCGTAACACTTTTCGCCTCATCAAATACCCTTACACTTGAGATTTGCTTGTCCTCAAGTAAATGCGCTTTTATTCCAATCAAAATATGAGCTAGGGGTCATTTAACACTAATATAAAAGTAATTACAACAAATAGTTATTCCACCCTAGTCATAACAAGCACGGAAATCATACACTAGCACCTCACAAATAGTGTTTGGATACTCTCATCTCTCGGGTGTTATAAACCTATATAACTAAATGGAAATGGAAGAAATATCACTCACTACCTGTCATAGCAAATAGATTACCATAGGCTTGGGAAAGAATCAAAAACCTCCTCCACTAGGCGTAAGCACCTAAGATAAACTATCAAAGAGGGCTTTTCAAGGGTTGTAATGTTAGGTGTAGGGATATGATAAACACGGTTTTGTTGGAATAAAGGGTATTTCTAGTGGTGGCAAGTTAATTATCTTGATCAAATACATGCACAATGCGGCATTGCTAAGCCAAGACTCGACTCGACTTAAGCTAAAAAGAAAATAACAAAAACATAAGTAAAGATAAAATGAAACGGGATGGTAGTCCATATGTTTGTTTTTCTACTTTTCTTTTTCCAATTGTTTTTATTTTTTTTTCATACACTCTTACCCTACAATCCAAAATAATACATCATAGGGGCCTCGGTTCTCCCCTTACACTTGAAGTTTTACATACTTTACAATAAACTATTCTAATGACTCGAATTAAGATAATTAAAAAACTTGGAGTACTTTAAAATATTAACGCACATATGGGGGTTATAATTGACTTCTTCCCCATTACTCCATTACATTAGTACTTACCCATGAAGTCC
>LBNU01004124.1:216953-227074 GCA_014162995.1 Artemisia annua | reverse complement strand
ACAAACAAACCAACAACATGTAATCAATAGCTAGGTTTCATTAGATCCAAGTAAACACAAGAAAAACCTAGCATAGCATGTTAAAGTAAAGACAAGCATAAGATATAATCAAAAAACACATAGACATATTGATATATTTGAAAGGAGACTTATCTTTAATTGAACATCAAGGTCTCAAGGGTGAAAAACCCCTGAAAATATAGTGTTTTACGAACTAGGGTTTATCCCTAAAGTTCTCCCAAAAGTTGCACACCTAATGAATGAAAATTAGAAAAATATATATAGATTTTACAATCTGACGGCGTCACGTTTTAGAGTGTGACGCCGTCACCTCGCCGCCAAAACTCTCTCGGATTACTCAGACCTATTCTTGACGCCGTCCCCCTTTAAATGTCTCTGGGCCGTCTCCCTTTAAGCTATAACGTGACGGCCTACTCCCAGTTACACGTGACGCCGTCACGTGTAATTCTTCCAAAATCTTTCTGGGGCATCTAGTGTAAAAATCATCCACCTCTTTGTCAAAGTGTGACGCCGTCACCTCGTAAAGAGTGACATCGTCAGGTACTGTTTTCAGCTTGTTTTGAGACTTTGTCGTTTTCTTCACTTTTATGCTCCAAAAACGTCCAAAATGCTTCCTTTTCCAAATTTCCTCTCCAAAGTACCTAAAATGACAAAAGGAACGATTTAAGGCAAGATTTGATCAAATAATTACAGATTAGGGCTTAAATGACTCCCTAAAAGCGTAACACTTTTCGCCTCATCACGTATAGCTTAGACTCGCCCCGAATTTACTTAATCTTGGGGGAGCAAATGGAACGGACACCCGGCACGAAAAACGGAGATGCCGGGGTCAAAGACGGTATCCTCACTCCCGGAGGAATGAAGAATTGGAGAAGTCACATCACATGTGATAAACGGAAGAAAGATTTTTATAACAATTAAGATCAAATCACCGTTTTCAAAAAAAAATTTCAATTCCTTTGTTTTGCATTTGATCTTTAAAGCTCATTTTGTAAAACACCTCATCCATGTGAGTTTTCTCAAAAAGTGATATACCGGATTTGAAAATTTTATCCTCAGAGAGGAATGAGTCGGAAATATCAACCACGGTAAAATTTTCAGAAGAAGATAAGTCACTTTCGGGTGACAAAGAAGAAAGAACATTTTGTTCAAATAACTCATTGATCGAATTCTCAATTCCCGGTGGAAGAGGATCAATGGAAGCAAGTTCACCGGAGAATTTCTCGTGAAGAGAATCAATCATATTATGTGAATCCTGAACCTCGGGTTCCATTTTGAACTCATCACAAGGAATATCGAAAGTTGGATTATTTAGAGTAAATTCCAAATCGAAATCAAATAACGGATTTATGAAAGTCATATTGAATGTTTCGGAAACTCTTGGAACAAGTTCATCAATTTCATTAAGAGGATTGAATTCAACTTCCTTCGGAGGGAAAGAAGGTGATTTGTCATTTTCTTCATTTTTCTCTTCTTCTAAGCTGACGAGCTCAGAAGGTACTTTGTCCACATAATCGATGTCTCCACAAGATAAAGATTTATCATCGTTGGAATCAGAGAACATCTCAACACTATCATTCGGATTGTCAAGAGGAGGTAACTCAAACTCTTCTGCCGTATCAAAAACATATTTCTCAAAATCGGGTAAAGACTCCTTGAGCTCGGGCTCCAAAGGATCTGACGGCTTAACAATCTCATTCGAAATAGAATCATTATGAAAAGTATCGACTTCTTCCAAAACGGGGTCACTTCCCTCAACCGGTGTGAGCGAAGGATGGGAAGAGTCGGGGATGATAAATTCAAGACTCGAAGAACATCTTGAAGAATCCGAAGGTGGGACAAGTGGTGTGCTCTGAGAGCTAGGAATTTCCACCACTTCCGTTATGGTCTCCGGTTCTTGTTCATGATAAACGTGAAGATAAGGTAAGTCGTTCTTTTTAGACATCGTTTTAAGCTCAGCACGTATGCTTGACAAACTCTTAACCGTAAATCGAGAAAGGTTAGAATCAATTTTTGATGGTTTAGGAGGAGCAATTGTAGGCTTAGATTCTTGGACAACCATAGGTTGGACGTATTTAGCACTTCCATTGTTAGTGGAAAGTACCGGGTCCTTTGTCACCTCGGTTTCTCGTTCCAATTCCCTCACCGGAGAGGGAATAGGAATCGAAGGTTCATCTTCACCGTTCTCATCATAGTTTTGTTTTTCTTTACGAATCAAAATGTCCAATAAGGTTTAGAGAAAATCATTAAGTGCATCAGGATCAATTATGTTAGTGATATTGATCTGAAGTTGTAATGAAGTTATTCGGTATTGTGGAGTATGGTCATGATGAGAACAATCATTATTGCCACAAGGATAAGGATTCCTTGTTTGACAATCGGTGCTAAAGTGCGGACCTTCACAATACTCACAACCGTGTTATTGTTGTGACGGATTCGGCTCAGAATTAACATTTTCAAACGATTCCCCACAATTTTCAAAATGTGATGTATTTTGGAACGAATCAAATTTTGAAAAAGAAAATATTTTTAGGTTTTTACTTTAAAAATATGGAAAGCAAATGAAAAAGGTAAACAAATTTTGATAAGAAAATATTTTTGGTTTTATATTCTTGAAAATATTTACAAAACACGAATCGCAAAACAAAAACCAAACTTCACTTCAACCTTCCCCTACAGCGGCGCCAAAAATTGATGTGTTCAATCGTAGTGTAGTGATTTTTCCGAAGAAATACTCGTGAAAGTATTTCCCCGGGTCGTGTCCCAGCGAAGGCGTGAATGGAATTGTGATTCCGATGTCTGATTCGTGTAGTGAATGGGGATAAAAGTGATAATATGATAGTGATTATAACTACGGAAATTGAATAAAGCATACAAAACGATAACGCAAAAGACTATTACGGTAAAACGTACTCTAATCTAAGAAACGCATGAAACAATTAAAAATAACGTACGTGCGCAAATTAAAAAGTGAATCTAAGGTAATTCTAATCCTACGGAGGTAAAAACAATTTTCTAAGATTCTAAATGTAAAAAGAAAATTTTGGAAAAAGAAAAAAATATATTTTTATGACTTTTATTTTTATTATGATTTTAAATCTATTTCAACTAAATTAAATCTTAAAAAGTGCTAAACAAATTCAGAAAATTATGAAAATTTTAAAGAAACTATTTTAAACTATTTAAAACCTATGAAAAATAAAGGCTTGGAAAAAACTACTACTAACAAGTTGTAATAAGCTCGAATCAGTTTCATAAGCTAATAAAGAAACAAGAGGTTAAAAGAATAAAATGTGCAATGAATAACAAGTAAAATCCCAAGGGTGCAATGCTTTTGTGTGAGGCTGTGTGAACTGTTTGGTGCATGAGGTCCCAGGTTCGAGCCCTGGTGCACCTTTTTGCAAAATTGATTTTTATTTTTGAATTTTCTTTTATGCAAAATACTACAACTACTGAATTTAAACTACTTTTGTGAAATGAGATTTTATGAAAAGTTCAAATAACCTCTGAAAGAGCTTATATGTCCAACAATTACTATCTAAGCTAAAATGGAAACTTTATGAGGCTAAAAGCTATCCTAAGGGCCTAAAATCTACAAGCTAAAAGACACATAAGCTACAACTGAGCAATAGGTAAGCTAAACAAGCTAATGCAAACAGGGAAATAGGCTAACACAAATTGAAAAACTCAATCAAACTTACGCCGAATCTGACATAAGCATGTGTCAAACAGTCTAAACAAGCAACTACAAGCTAACTAAAGGCTGATCAAAAGCTAAGGATAGGCTACCAAATTGCAAATATACTAAGCTTATACTACAAACTCCTAATAAACCAAAAATCAACCATAGAAGACCAATGAATAAGCAGATATCAAGTAATGAAAATGGTACTCAGGACAGATAGATGCATCAGCAACTCATGAAAATCAGCCAAATTGGCAACTTTAAGCAAGAAGTTTAGCTAAGAAACAAATTAACTAAGGTCTAGGAGGCTGTAACAAATCAAAATAAGCAAGCTAAGAATTATTAAAAGTATTTTTATGGATATTGAACAAGGGAATAAGCTAGAATCAGTCCTAGAAATATCTATACTGAAACAGTTGTGTGCTAAAGATGTGCAGTTATGCAAATGCGTCAAATTGGGTAAAATGGTTTCTACCTAAGTGTCTTAACCCAGAACCTAAAATCATGTATTTTAAACCATATTGAGCAAGCAAAAGCAACCAAAAACACCCAACTTCTATGATTGCAAATAGAAACTGTAAAAATAAAATGTAGAACATGAAATTTAGAAAATCACTATAAAATTAGAAAACTTTTTTAAAAATGCTGAGATAAACTTCTATACTACTTAATTAACTAAAACAAAGCTGATTCAAGTTGATTTGAACATTAAAAATGACCAAAGCATGAAAATGTGGCTAATGCCAAACACTCCTGTAACTATTGATTTACACTATCAAACTGAGATTCCAATGTAACAGTTCAACACTTATGATTAAACTAGTTCAATTTTATGAATTCAAGACTAAATGAACAGAGAAATAGAACAATTAACACCTAAATCACTAATCTGCAGAATTAAACAGTATTATGCAGAATTTCAAACAACTAACTACTAATTCACCAAATCAGGAAAACTTAACTCAAACAAGATCTAAACAAGCAGATAACATAGTAAACCATCAAAATTCAAAAAATCAAGTGTATAATACTATTAACTGCAGAATTAAAATTTGGAAAAAAATGAAGCTTACAAGTTTTAGAATCCTAACTGTAATAGGATTTACTTTCAAACTCAGCCAAGCCTATCTTTGGATAGGCTTAATTACCACCTCAGGATCATGAATTAAACACCATTTCATCATCTTCATTATTGAGTTGACTTTCATTGGCCAAATTCCACAGAACAAATTGAAGACAGATTTTAAGTAACTAAACTCACAACAAGCTATGATAAGCTTATAAAAACAGTGAATGAAGGCTTGAAAACAGATTTTTCAAAGTAAGTTGATTGAACATTTAGTTACAGTGAATTAAAGAGTAAACTGAACTTTTATTGAAAACTTGAAATTTAGTACAACTTTGAAAGCTTGATATAACTACAATAAACTGAAACGTACAATTAAGCTAAAATCTACTATACTACTCTACTCCTACTCCTAAGATCTAACACCCTCAAATTGTGAAGAGAGATCTCTTTTTATAGACACAGGGTGAAAGGAAGTTCCTAGAAGATCCAGGTCATCAATCCGTGTGACCTGTGTTTCTTTTGAGCTCATCTCAACCATCTGATCCTTTTCCAATCATCACAACCCTTGATTTAATGATTAGTGACGTGTTGTGTCCAATAGTAAGCTGCCACGTAGCCCATATGTTCTTTCTTTTCTCCTGACACGCTCCTGACATCTCTGAAATTCTACTAGAAGCATTTGATTTAACCCATATACCCTTAATTATGGTAATTTGAGGGATTGGGTAATTAGGGTTCTAGGAACAGTGATTTCTCTGGGTTAAGGGGGTAAAAGGGGGGCGGGTAAATCAAATGCTTATTAATGCGTGTTGACCGGGTATGAGTGAGGTTGACCTAGTGTGAAATGGTGGGCCAGGTTATATTATTTAAGGGGTTGGGCTTGGTTATATTGGGCTAGGGATAAAAGGGTGTAGGATTTAGTTAAATATTGGACCCGTTTGATTAAGTATAGGTTTAGTAGTTTAGGTGAAAAATGACAAGGACCATATATGTAATTTCTGAATCATCAAGGACTATTCTGCCATTCTTTAAAAATATGATCCAAGGGCTAATCTTGACACAATATGGAATTTGAGGGTCTTTGATGATAAAAATCTTCTCCGGCTCCGGCTTTTCACGCTTTTTCCAAATCTCGTGCTCGTGTTGTCACTTTTCCTTGTTTTTCGTCCTTTTCTTAAATATCCTTACATGCACATGTAAAAACACAAAAACACAACATATTTGGCATTTTATGGTCGGTTTTTGGTCTTATTAGTCTGATAAATGGTCAAGAAAAGGTATGTGTTTTCACACATACCACCTTTCTCTCTCTCTAGAAAACACCCAACTCTCTTTCTCTCTCTAAACTTTCTTTCATACTTTGAATCCATCTAACCACAAAACTAACCATGTTATGAATTAATATATATTACAGAAGTAGAGAGTTTACATACCTCAGTAGAGAACAGTAGTTCGGTACTTGAGTCCAAGTTGGCATGAACTAAACCTGCAAATATATATACCAAGATAAAGGCTGACATTAGCTACCTTTGATTGTTTATTCGGTCAAAAATTGCACTAAAAATGACTCAGTAGATACTGTTACTTATTTCACGAAATCTGCAACAAAGTAGAATAATACTCATCGGATGATAGGTATTATGAGATGGAATAAAAGTAACTCACCTGTCCCCTACTAGAAACACCCAAAAACCGGTTTCATGAGTTTTATCGTCGACGGAATTTGCTCCTGTGATGTCTTCATATGGGGAAAAGGTGTGGAGCCCATGACGCCTTTTTACACTATGTTTGATATTCAATTAAGCCTTCCTGCAAATATCAAGAAAGTGAGCTGATTGATCCTAAAACAGTCAACAAAGGTCAACCAAGTAATTGGTCAACTAAAGTCAATCTATTTAAGGGCTCAATGCACCAAGGAGAGTATAGGGATTCCTCGGGTCGTTTAAATCCCGACGAGGAGTGAATTGTATCGAAAACAAATTTGAGATCAGGCGTTATGAAACGGAAATGGGAAAGATTGATTATTCTAAGACGAAATAAGTTAAAACGAGTTAAACAAGCTAAATTAACAAAAACGTAAAGCTAAACTACCCTAAAACATATTTAAAATTAGAGACGCGCGTTTATATTAAAAATAACGTAGACGCGCAAAATAAAAAGTGGAATTTGAAAAGTAAAAGGCCTACGGGTATGAAAATTACTTTTTTACGAGCCTAATGATAAAAGAAAATTTTAGGAAAAAAAGAAAATTAATTATTTTATGAAAATTCTATTTATAATGATTTAATTACTAAATAACAAAAATTAAATTCTAATAACTACTAAAACTAAAAAGAAAAATCTGAAACTTTTTTACAAAATACTTTGAACCAATTCTAACCTAAGAAAAATATAAAAGATGGGGGTCCAATTTGAAAATAAGCTGCAATAAGCTGTTAAGCAAAAACAGCTTATATAAAGAGAGAATGTGGTTAAGTAAAAAAAATGCAAAGGTTTAATGAGAAAAGTCCCTAGGGCAGATGGTTATGGCGTGTGAGTGTGAGGCTTGGGGGTTGTGAATGGGGAGACCAGGGTTCTAATCCCTTGGCTCCCTTTTTGCTAAACCTTTTTTTTTTTCTTATATTTTTCTTTGTTCACTGATTCCACAATCTAACTTAAACACAAACACAAATTCTTTCTTTGTAAACCAGATTCAAACAACTTAAACAAATTCCATCCCAAAGTTTGAAATTCAAACAGATTCAAGTTTTATATCATTTGTTTTCTTTTGTTTGACTGCCAACCACACCACAAATCAAATAAGCTCAAACAAGCTTAAAGATTGAACAAGCTTAACAACAACAACAACCACATAAACAGGAACAATAACAAGAATAGCAACAAGAACAATCACAAAGGAATTTCAAAGATCAAATGATGAACAAGCCTAAGAACAACAGCAGACCAATCACCACCAATAAATTACAATAAGCTCAATTAAGCTCAAAGCTTAAGTACATTATTAACAACAATTTTGAACAACAACAACAGCATACAAGGGGACCATTACAAGAACCAATCAAGAACAATAAGAAATCTCAGTGTATGCTGAGAGCATAACAACAACAGACAAGAACATTCCAAATGGCCTACTTTGGGCTTAAAAATAAGCACATACATAAGCTTATTAGGAAAAACAAAAAGCAAAATACTAACACAACCTAAGTGGCATTCTAAAACAACAAGTACTTAACCCTAACTCTAATTGTTCAACAATCTGCAACCTATGGAAAATCTACATAATCTGAGGTGTAGGGGAGATTTTTAGAAAACAGCCTAAAAGAAAAGCTCCAAAAAGCAGTTTAGAGAGCTTATGAAAAATTACCAAAAATACTAGAGAAAAACAACCAGCCAAATATCAAGAATCCAAAAGCACTAATCCTAAAAGCCAAGATTAAACCTTGAATACCTAACCTTACCATCCTTATAACTCCACGCTTTAAAGTAAATTGGTCGGTCTTTTGGTATCTTTCCACAATCTTCATATAACCAAATCATTGAAAATTCTCTCAAAGTGTTTATGATTAAAGAAACACATTTTGTTAACACTTTGAGAGTTTTATCATTTTTCAATTGCTCCCCCTTGACATGTGCTCATAGGAAAAGAAAGAAATTTGCACATGTCGGGGTGAGTTGCACTTATTTGAATTGATTGGCTCTTAATAGATATATACCCGAGGGACACGTTTACGTTGCTTAGTTAAAGGGATCCATTATCAGCTTTTAGGTGATAACTAGCCCTAATAACTAACTTGAAGTTGTTAACATTCCTTAAAAAGGAAGTTAGACCCGTCAAAGTATATATCTAAGAAGAGTTTCTCGAAAAGGTACTATCTACTTTAAACAGTCCTCTTCGAGACACGTTTACATCACTGGTAAACCAGCTTGAAATTATTACCCGGCCAGGACTAGTCTTTTTGATTCACGACTTTTCATGTTTCGTCAATTCATGAGTCAAATTCTGAGTCATAAGCAATTCATGGTTTCTACTTGATTTTGTAAAATCCGCGAAAGACTCTTAGCCACTTGCTCCCCCTCAATATGTGCACATTGATTGAATCAATTTTGAAAAACTTTGGCACATACGGGTGAGCTTACAAAAGAGATCATTTATTCATCATTTTTAAACACTTGCTCCCCCTAAATATGTGCTTTGATCATAGTCCAAAATCTTTAAAATTTTAGCACATAAGGGAGCGATCTTTTGAGTCCAAGACATCTTTATAAGTCCAAAAACATCACATGTAATCACTTGCTCCCCCTTAATATGTGCTTTGTTTAAAATCCAAAATCTTTAACATTTTAGCACATAAGGGAGCGTTCTCGAAAGTCCAAAAACATACTTTAAAGTTCCTAAAACATCACTTTTAAATGAGTTTTCATATTTAAATCACATTCTCTCCCCCGATCATAAAATTTCAAATCTTTTGAGATTTTGTGATCCCAATTGATTTAAATGATTTTCGAAAAAGCTTTGGAGAGAAATGTGATAAGATTTTAAACTTTTACTGATTATGAGACACCTTTTGAATTTCACTGTGGCTGGTGCACAAAGCTTTTAAAGGTGCAGAAATTTTGAGCAAATGCGCTCCCCCTCAATTAATGGCCCGTTTTCAATTTTTAACGTTTAATAGCCATTAAAATGAGTGGTAACATATTCGAGAAAATTTAAGACCGATGGCCACCTTGTACACCACAAAATCTCTTTTGAAGAATTTTAGAAGAAAGAGATTTTGGGAAAAGAAGACTTCTCTTCTTTTACTAGAAAGGCTGCACTGAAGTGTACAACTTTTCGGATAATCCGCACACAGTGAAAACATGGTAACGTGTTTTTCACGTATTTTGAAAACCGGGTTGCTATCTGAAGTAATAGCAAACCATAATTTAATCGCGGGTTGCAGTCTGAAGTAACTGCAAGCCATAATGTTGAAGTGCGGGTTACAGCCTGAAATGACTGTAAGCCATTTAGGCATGTTTTGAAAACATTTTGAACTTCTGACGATGCCAGAAGACATGCCTAAGAAACAAACTATTTTTGGTATTTTTGAGTTTTTCTGATTTTTATGGTTTTTATAGGTTTTATATTTTTGTATTTTTCTTTTCTGGGTTTTAATATATATATATATATTATATATATATATATAATATATATATATATATATATATATATATATATATATATATATATATATATATATATATATATATATATATATATATATATATATATATATATATATATAGGATATGTGAAGTGAATCAGTTACTCCTCATTATCTTCCTGAAGACTTTTGAGTGACTCAGGAG
>LBNU01004124.1:141377-202288 GCA_014162995.1 Artemisia annua | reverse complement strand
ACTCCTTGCAACTTATTTGGGTAGCGGGCTGCATAAGCCATTTTTTATTTGTCTTTTCTGCTTTATGTTTAAGTACCATCAAACACAATTTTGCATAAGCTGTCATGAAGCTCATTAGTGTACCTTTAGGGTTTTTGCTTATGGCTATTTGAAGCTTACCCAGGTGAACTTGAAGCCTCAAAGTTTACATCCTGTGGACACGAGCTTATTGTGGGCCCACAGAGGGCCTGCAGTTGGCCTTTTGGCTACTTTAAGTGTATAAGAATCTGGCATTTGCTTAATCTATATTATAAGGCTTAATTCAGATGTGTACTTTGCTTGTTCGAGGTTCATTTCCAGTTTACTTTGGTATTGAAGCTTGTGGTTATCCTTAAAGCTCACTGTGCATAGATTATTAAATACGCGTTGGTACAACCTCCAAAAACCTAATTTCATTAAACAATGGCAAACCTGTGTAAAACATAAGCTGCATACAGCGTTTATTTTTGACTTTATATAAAAGTGTGTTTCAATAATAACAGTGTTCATTTTCAGGATAATACAAGTTGCCACAAACAAAAAAATCCAAAAAATACATCATTTTTAATAAAACTGATAGTTTCTATTTATATTTTATTTCATTTTTCTCTTTTAAATTGCTTAATAATATTATCGTTTTATATATTGCTTAAATTAGTTTGTCACCTAAAGTATTTTTAGTAATGCTTTTCTTAGAATTTTCTTTTTCCTGTTAGTAACTTATTAGTAGTAATATTAGTTAATTAGATTAAGTAACACTCTTAAAATAATCTGTGATAAATTTGTTAAACAGTAGCATCTTTTATATTTTTCCTAGGTTTCTAAATAATATTAATATTTTAGTAATTGTCGTCTAGAAATTTTTACCTGTTCATGCGATTATCAGATCCATTAGATTAAGTTTTAATTAAAACAAGTATAAATAGAAAAACCAAAAAGAAGATTAGCATCAGTTGTAACCCTCTACGCATATACCAACTTGCTTCAGTTTTATAATTCATTTCTAGCTGTGTCAGCATTATTTAAATCTGTAAAAATAACTACAACTATTTATAATTTTCCCTTTTTCATTCTTCTCATTTTTCTCTTTTAATAGTTCTTAATTAGGTTTAAATATTAATTAAGGTTTTTTAATTTATAAAAACATCCACAAAAAGCAAAAATTAGAATCTTTTTAATTGTTTAATAAATATTTAAGTCCATTTTAGTTTCTTAAAAATAGCAGTTTGCTAATTTTCTAAAGTAACATTTGAATAGAAATCTTTTGAGGAATTGTTCAAATAGCATTTTATTAAATTAAAATAGGTTTATCAGTTAAATTTAATATTAAAGTTAATATAATATTTAAAATAATATTTTCTTTTAGATTTTAATTTCTTTAAACTCTATAAGTTCAAAATTTTCATTTCACAACCTTGTAATTTGGGAACTTGTCAGTTTATTACCCCTGTAAGTTTAGAAGTTCGTCACTTTTAGTCTCCTGTACCTTTACTACATTGCATTTTGTGCTACTAAATTTGGCATCAATCTGTTATCTATACAGTTTTCATTTTTAAACATCTCCAAGGCAAATCATTAGTGTAAAAGTCAACCATAATCTCTTTCTCTGGTTACTATTCCTGATCACTCTTCCTAAAACGTTTTCAAAACACAATTTCAATCTCGTTGGGACTAAACGACCCGTGAGAACACTGTGCTTTAAACGGATCATAAATTGATCATTTCTCTCTCTTAGCCTGACTTGGTTGACCAGGAACCCCTGGTTAACTTAGTTGACTACTTAGGAGGAATCAAGCACCTAAACTTTTCATAGATTCATCATCAAATTAGCTATTTCCTTCATTTTCTTCTTCCAAAACCGACACCCACCACACTCCTTATATAAAATGGTGGAACTTAAAAGAGAATGGTAAAATTCTCTAGAGTTAGGTGTTGGTTTGGCAATATGGCAAGTATGGTCCCTCAAGTCATCTTCTTTATACTTTAGCCACACTTAACCTTATAACATATTTAACACATTACAACTTTAGTCCCTTTAAGTCCATTCTCGTTATCTCTATGACACAACATATTTTCTATATCTGCGTTACACGTTCTTTGACCATTACTTGACTACCAGGTTGACTAGCCAATCACATTAAGACTTAGTCAATTCATTGGTGGGACCTATTTGTATCCGGGAAACCGGTGTAACAACTTTTCAGTTTTGTCTAGTGTGGTAGGCACAATTATTGATTTAGTGCCAACCCGAAATTACATAAGAGCACACGGTGTGGGAGGCACCATAACCTTTTTTTGCTCACTTATAATGCGTGCCATGGCATCGTTCATTGCACTATAGAGATCAACGCCATCCCAGGCGCACATTATCCCTATTGTTTTTTAAAAATAAACTAGTGGCTTTTGTGTGTAGTGTTTTATGAGTGTCGTTTCTTTGGTTGCAGGTGCCTGACGAAGAAGAATGGGGATAATGATAGAAGATGGTAACTTATTTTTCATTAACCATATAGATTCTATTATTGTAGGGTTTTTTTTTTTTNGACCCCTAAAAGTTAGTTTTTTGCATCGTTAATCTGGTTGGTTTCGCATTGTTAGTCTTTATTTTTTTCTCACATAATTGTCTTTAAAATTTATAAAAATTGGTATGTTATTTATCTAAACAATGTAATGCTTTTCTTTTAACGTTGTTTTTACTTTAAAGATGAAAACAAAATAAAAAATTGTAGGCGCCAGACGCATATATAACTTGGAATGATGAGATAGTATGTTTTTCCTATTAAGTTATAAAATCTGAGTTATATGCTAAATTGACGTGATAGCTGTAATACGGTGCTATAACACCAACATCACCTGATGCTATGAGGCTAGATGTAACGGTAACCTTCCTACAACCTCCCTTTCAACGGCACATCAATTTTTCAGCACATCACCTAACCCACCACCTGACAGTCATAATGATGACTACCAAACCAAACACATAAAAATATCCAATTGTACACACACTTTAGAAAATGAGGTGCACCACGCTAGATGATCAACACCACCTTACCAACTTCAAAATCTCACCACCACGTGTGATGATGGACAACTGTAATGGGACATCGCGCGTGAAGGGTGCTCAACGTAGGGAGTGAAACCCTCCTAGGGGTGAGCATCGGTCCAGGATCCAACCGGACCGGACCGACAAGACCGATGACCGAATTAGCCAAAAAGCCGAGACCGAGGACCGGACCGAATGTGGTCGGTCCGGTCCGGTCCAACTAGGCCAAATAATCTGTTTGTGGTCCGGATCAGACCGGACCGACCAGACCGAGGACTGAATTAGCCAAAAAGTCAAACCGAGGACCGGACCAAATGTGGTCGGTCCGGTCCGTTCGGGTCGTTTGCTCAACCCTAAACCCTCCATAACACCTGATTTTATCATTTCCTAGGAACGATGCTTACACACAAACCTAGATAGTCTAATTATCGCGAATATATTTTAAACGTTTATATTTTTATAACATACGTTTCGTTTATTTACCGTATACTATTTATATGTTTCCCGAGCCTATGAAAATTCTTGAGATCGCTCACTAATATTATTGGATCGTAACCCGACTCTTGAAACTTGCTATGTGGGCCCCCGTGACCCATTGGGCCACTTAAACCCAACTGTTAACCAAACGGACTCTTTATAATTCTTTCTTTTTGTTTTCTGCTGGGCCAGACGAAACCCAAAGCCCACCAGGCTTTTGAAGCCCAAACACACCCTTATAAAATTTTCTTTTCTTTCTTTCTCTGTTTCTGCCAGTCGCGACCAAGCCAAGGAGACCCCTCGTTATTTTGTGATTTCTACACACGACACCATACTATTTTTACATGTCTTGATTTATGAACCAGCAAACTTTTAGGAATGACAAATCTCGTTCCATAACTCACACGTTTAGTCATCCAAATCTGGCCAAAGTAAACCTCAAAAACCATTTTGCCAAACTTACAAAAACGTGTCATAAACTTCCCTAGCACCTCATAAGCCACCCAATGACTTCTAACCTGACTCAAATGCACAGTAGAGTGCCAGGAATGAACAGAGAATTATATGACACATTCTCTTGTTTGTTTACTTGCGATTGGGTATAGAAAAGGTGCCACACCTTGGAAACGAGCCAACACACAAACACTTGTGACCCTTTGTACTTATCCTCACCTTCCAAACTCACTATATAACCTCACCATGCAATCTCAGTTCCTTTCACAAACACATACGTACCAAATAACTATCATACGTGAAGTGTAGCCATCAAGTTTGGGACAGAAAGTTGGCAAGGTGTACGAGTTGTCCAAGTGATCCCAAGGAACCATTTTGCTCGTCTTGAACCTTTGGTGTGCCGTGAACCATTCTACGTTCAACTTTGTACCTATTCGATCCATACGTACCAAGAAAACTCCACCCCTAGTGGTGAGGTGAGACATGGAGAACCTTACTATTATTTTTCATTCGTTATTTTAGATTTTCACACATTCACTTTGTCATTTTTATTAGAAATATAATAACGTGATATATACATTATATTCGACATTCTATTTGTTCAACATGTTAACAAACGAGTCACATAAAGTTTTGAAACTAAAAACAACATTTACATAATGTATTCGACACGTTATTATGTCACCTTGACCCATTCGTCTAAATGAAAAACACTTAGAATATATTCTAAGTGTTGGAACAGTTTCAAAATATGATTTTGACCAATCATTTTGGCCTCGCCATTTATAAATTCGACACATGACCACACCTTTTTATGACTCGACCTCATTGACACCATGGTAAACAAACAGGAAACGTATTTTGCTCGACCTAATGAACTCATATAAGCAGTTTGCTCGACCCTTTTTGAATCGACCAAATCAGTTTTTCTATAAAACTTTATAAGTTAACGTGGGCTTATAGGCCCATTAAGCTTATTTGATAAGCTGACCATATAAGTTCTTTCATAAGATTTTTAGGACATAAAAATAAGCCCAAGTCCAGGCCCAAACCTTTCGTAAGCCCATTAGATCTAAAAACGTTAATGGGCCCTTAATATGTCTCGTTAAGGCCCATTAAATATAAAAATTGATTTTTAAAGTAATAAGCTGTCGTAATAAGTTAAATAAGCTGTTCTAAGCTTAAATTGAAAATAAAAATGTTAAACTTTTAATTTGGTGAAATTTGGACTAAGTTTGCAAAATTTTCGTAACCGAGGACTAAAACTGCCAAAATGGAAAACTTTGGGTCAAAACTGTCAAACTGATTTTTCTAGGTTACAAACTGTAATTAATGAAACTTTTGGGTATTAAATGCTAACAAGGATACTATTGGACTTAAAATGTAATAATATTTAACTTTGGACTAACGGTGTAAAATTTATATCGTTAGGGTTAAAAGTGTAACTTTAATAAAACTTGAAGGATTTTCTGTAAATATTATTTTATAAAAATAATATTAATGTTTTATATATAAAAACACATATTTAATATAAATCTTTCATAAATTTAACTTATATATATACGTTATATATTTTGCAACTATAATTAAATTTAACGATATAACGGTATGTTATTTCTTCTCTTTTAACAATACGTATATCCGTCTTCTTTTATAAATTACAATCATGACTTATCGTCTACAAACCTCGACTTGATATAAAGTTTCCATCAATCATCGATCATTATACGTGATAAAAAAAGGAGCTGAGAACCTAGCTGCTGATCATTTGTCCCGATTAGAGAACCCACACCAAGATGTTTACGAGAAAAAGGAAATAAATGAAACATTTCCTCTCGAGACACTAAATGCGGTTGCTTTTCGTGGAGATTATACCACCCCATGGTTTGCTGATTTCGCAAATTACCATGCGGATAACTTCATAGTGAAAGGGATGTCGACCCAACAGAAGAATAAATTCTTTAAGGATGTTAAACATTACTTCTGGGACGACCCCTACTTGTTCAAAATCTGTGCGGATCAGGTCATCCGGCGGTGTGTATATGGTCAGGAAGCCGTTGATATTCTCAAGGCTTGCCATGCTGGACCTACTGGGGGACATCATAGTCCCAACTACACCGCCAAAAAGGTGTTTGATTCCGGATTCTATTGGCCCACAATCTATAAGGATGCCCATGATCTCATCAAAACCTGTGACTCTTGTCAGCGTCACGGGAATATTTCACAACGAAATGAAATGCCACAAAATGCAATTCAAGTTTGTGAAATCTTTGACGTATGGGGCATTGACTTTATGGGGCCATTTCCATCATCTCGAGGAAATAAATACATTCTCGTGGCTGTTGACTACTTGTCAAAATGGGTTGAAGCGAAAGCTTTACCCACCAACGATGCCCGAGTTGTTGTGAAATTCCTGAAAGCTCTGTTTGCCCGTTTTGGAACTCCGCGTGCTATAATCAGTGATCGTGGTACGCATTTCTGCAATGACAAATTTGATAAAGTCATGCAAAAGTACGGTGTAACTCACCGTCTTTCTACTGCGTATCACCCACAAACAAGTGGACAAGTAGAAGTTTCAAATCAGGGTATAAAAAGGATACTGGAAAGGACCGTAGGAGAAAATCGTGCATCCTGGTCAGATAAGTTGGATGATGCACTATGGGCCTTCCGTACAGCTTACAAAACACCCATCGGGTGTACGCCTTACAAGCTTGTGTACGGAAAGGCATGTCATCTTCCGATCGAACTAGAGCACAAAGCCTATTGGGCCTTGAAGCATGCAAACTTTGACCTACAAACTGCGGGTGATCACCGTAAAGTTCAAATGAATGAATTAAATGAACTACGTGATCAAGCATACGAGAATTCTTTGATCTATAAAGAAAAGACAAAGAAGATTCATGACTCAAAAATCAAAAACCGCATTTTCAACGTTGGTGATCGAGTCCTTCTTTTCAATTCAAGATTGAAGATCTTCTCGGGAAAACTCAAATCCCGTTGGTCTGGTCCATTCACTATTACAATATCCATATGGAACCGTTGAGTTATCTCAAAATGACGGTCCAAATTTCAAAGTGAATGGCCATCGATTAAAGCACTATTTTGGAGAGGACATACCACTCATGGTTGTCCCGGATCTACAAACATTCCCCATGAACCAATGAATGCGGGGATCGAGTCTAGCTAGTGACTCGGTGAACAAAAACGTTAGCTCCATATGGGTTTTCACCCATATTTCTGATTCTTTCTATTTTCTACCACCCAAGTGTGGGGGAGATGCCCCACATATATGTATATATCTCTAAAAAAAATGTGTATATAAACAAAAATAAAGGCTAATAATATTTCCTTCTTATGTTCTAAGTGTTGGTTTAACAACCAGTACTTTGAATATTGAGGGCAATATTCAGTTCTAAGTGTGGGGGGGAATTCTCACGAATTTGATCACATGTTCCATCAAGTACCCCCATTTTAGCCAAAATTTTTAAAATTTTTTCTCACTTAGAACGCAAAAAATGGTTATCAGTCCACCATGTCTAACACACATAAGGATTGGCTAATCCTGGAGCAAACGGCTCTAGGTAAGATATCTCAAATCCGTTCATGGCTTGCAATTTGCCAAAAATTGTATGGTTCTCGACTCACCATATCTTTAAGTGAAGAGTTGGCTAGCCCGCAAGGTTATGGCTTGTGGTAAAGGCAATGGAAAGTCCATAATTGTTAATTAGCTCACCAAAGATAATATTTATAATTTATCTAAGAGTTGGCTAGTCCAGAAGCAAACGGCTTTTGGTAAAGACAAATCAAATCCGTTTACAGCTGATGATTTGCTAAAAATCATATGGTTATTAATGTACCATGGTTCTCGAACTAAAACATTGGCTACTCTAGAAGTAATGGCTTTTGGTAAAGAGATGAAATCCATTAAATCTTCATAAAATATTGCTAGGGACTAGCAATAGTTTAGTGTGGGGGATTGATGAGTGTGCAAATACTCATCATTTCTGTCACATTTAGACTGCAAAAACATCTGAAAACACACAGAAATACCACAAAATACATAAAATATCTTTGAATTGTGTTTTTATGTGTTTCAGATACAAAAGGATTGAAAACTGATGAAAAACAGTCAAGTTTGCATAATTGGCAGTTTCAGTCCCTGAACTTTCATAAAATGGCAAAACTAGTCCCTGGTTATTCAAAACATGGAAAATATCATCAAAGGTCCTTTGGGATTCACAAGTTGTCAAAAGAAGTCCTTTAAAGTCAAAAATTTCAAAATGACAACTTTGGTCCCTCAAGTTTGAAAAATGGCAAAATAGGCCCCTGAAGTTTCACACTTTGGCATATCTAGTCCTTGAGGGTTTAAAATGAATGAAAGGTCAACAATTAGTCCATGGGAAATCAAATTTGTTCACTTTGAATCCCTGGATGTAAGTTTTCAACAATTGGCAGAAAAGGTCCCTCAAGTTTCAACAATGTCAAGCCTAGTCCTTGGATATTTTAAAATTGGAAAATATCAAAAAAAGTGGCCTTGTACTATTCATACTTGTCAAAATTGGTCCTTGTGATAACCTTGGGATAATTACATGTCCAACCCCTCAAAAATCCAAATGTTACACTAATGATCCTTGGGCTTAAACCTATATAAACCAAACGGATCCTATTACTACTACACTAACCCAATAATAAAAACCCAAACCCAAAAATAAATATAAACCCAACCCCCCTTTTTTGTGATCCAGTCCATAAGCCCAACACAAACCCACACCCCTTTATATTTAACGGGGTTTGACCCCGGTCAACTCCCTCCCAAAAACCACCTTCACTGTTCACTCTCCACCTCCACCACTGCAAACTGAAAACCAGTGGTTTCACCACCACCTCACCTCTCCACCTGTCTCACCACCTCATCCTTTCCACCTCACCACCCCCAAACATATACCACTCTGCATTTAATGCATCCCCACCCTTCACACTCCACTGTAAAACTCACAACCCCTGAAATTGCTTCCACCTCACCCCCAGCTCCATACCTATTATCTTTCTTGTCCCCCTCCACCATCACAACAAACCAAAGTTCTTTAATTACAAAGAAACTGCCCCAAGCTACCTGTGAGACTTTTGGCGCCAAAAGTTTATTTGAAGGCTAGGATTACTTTGAATCATCCAACGGTTGATTTTCTTGATGGGAAATGTTCAGAAGCCAAGTGGAAGTCCAAAAAGTCGATAAAGAACAAGAAGGAAGCAGTGGAGAAGAATAGAGTAGAATAATTTAGTTTCTTAATGTCGTTTTTAATGTTTTTTAAATTCCAGTGTTAAATTAAGTTTCCAAGTACTTTGTTAAGTATTCCTATTGTGTAATAAATCTTTTTCAAGCTTCAATCACAGTGTTAATCCCAATTTCAGTTTATGCAAATCTTATGTTCAAATTCTTATGTTTATGGTAATGTTGTTTATAGTGTTGTTATTGGACTCCTAAGCTCATATAAGTTCCTTGTATAGCTTCTAAAAGCTGTTAATAACCTTAAAACCAGTTGAAGTTATCAAAAGTAAAAATTCATAAAAATCAAGAAAAATAGTGAGAAAAAATAAAAAATCATGGAAGATGGTGAAGAAGGCTGGAGCAAGGGAGAATTTGGATTGCCCTTGGGTTAGTTGCTTCATGGGAAGCTGTAGGGTGTAAATTTGATCTTGGTTCTCAGTTGTATACCTTAAAGCCATTTGTAAGCATTTTCCTCAATATTTTGCATTCTACTGTGCACTGGCTTATATCATTGCTTTTTGCGGTTTTATTGTTATTTAGTGTTGTTAGTTAAATATTTTAACTTAATACTGCATGCTAGTTCAGTAAAATAAAAAGTTGCTTAGTTGTTTAATGTGACTGCCATATTTAGCATCATAAGTAATTTTGGTTAGTCAGTGTTCTTGTTGGTGTTTATCTGCTTATACTGGCCTATTATATCATAATATACCATTGTGAACTGATTTCATGGACTGAATCATCAAACTCTTTGAAAAATCTCATTATTAGTCTGTTTAAGGAGTGTTTGGATTTAACCGTGGATTTGTGTTATTGAGTGTTTCAGTTGTTAGTTGTTGTTTACACATGCCACTTATGCCTCAAATAGAATAGTCAAACATTAAAATCTAGTTGTTATTAGTAAAATAGTCAAAGTTCACCTTAATCCATTTTTATTTGTTATCTGTTAAGAGTTAAAGTACCATTTTCTTCATATTAGCTTAATAGTTGATAATCTAACTTAATTTCACTTCCTTTTAGCTTAATATAACATAATCAATCATCTAGGTCCAGTAGAAATTCATTAAAGTCAAATTTATAGGTTAAAGTAAAAAGTCAAAATTTCATAGAAAAAGTTTTTGAATAAAATAGTTCATTTTCTTGTGAACTTATTACTAGGATTTAGCCTTTGATCTTTTTGGATAATAATATTTGGTTGCTTAACTTTACTAGAATATTTTTATTTTATTTTTATTCATCTTTTTAACTGCTTATTTGGTTTGTCTCTTTGGTCTGTTTCACTTGAACCTCCCCTGCACAGGGCTCATAAGCTCACTTTCATGAGCTTGCAGCTTATCCCATAGTGCACCTTAGTTTGAGATTGTTGTTGTTTTAGATAGCCCTTCTGGCCAGTATGTTGTGTGTGTGCTTATTTTCCCATATCATGCTTATTATGACTGCTTATTTGGTTATTCATGTTTCCTCAAAACCACTAACTACACTGAGTCATCAGTGTAGTTAGTCACCTTTACAAGTCCCTAATAAGCTCCACAGTGAACATAAACTTTTGTGTATTAGCTTTTTGTGAAGCTTAACCACCAATCTCAAGGTTCCAAAGCTTATTTGGTCTTTTCTAGCTTATTTGATAAGGCTGCTCATTGCTTTTTCTTTGTCCCATTTTATATCTCACTGAGCAATTCAGTGAGATCTAAGCTTTTTCATAAGCTCCTAAAAAGCTCACCAGTGGACCCCATTTGGTGAGATTTGGCTTTTTGGAAACCTTTCCACCCCAACTTGCTACTCCTGAGCTTATTTGGCCTTTTTGAGCTTATTTTCTAAGCTTATATTGATCAATAAGAAGACTGCAAGGGTGTTTGGTTCACAATATAAATTGAGAAGTGCTTATTAGCTTTTAACAAGATTATTGGTGCTAATCTTTGTACCTTTTACTAGTTTTCAGTACTTTGTACTTGTTCATACTTTATTTTACTTTATCCTCCTTTGTTAAGCTTGTTTGAAAGCTTATTTGGGCTTGAATTCATCAAAGTGAGCCAAAAAGCTCATCTGTGAAAATCCATAAGCTCATTTCAGCTTAGTTTTAAGTTTGAAAATTTTTGTTTTCATTAAAGTCACTTAAATTCAGTAGGTTTACAATTTTGTAAAAGAAAAATCACAAAAAGAAATAAAAATTAGAATAAGTGCTTATTTAGTCTTATTAGCTTAAGTCATTAGCTTATTTTTGTTAACAACCTAGCTTTTTTATATTTTTCCTAGACTCCTGCCATCTTAGTGTATTTTTAGAAAAAGTTTCAGAATTTTCCTTGTTTGTTTAGTATTTATTAAAAATCAATAATAGTTTTAATAATAAATAAATAGTAATTAATTAATAATAAATACATAAATAGTGTAATAATTATATTTTCAGTTTTAAAATAAGTTTTATAATATTTTAGATTTTTCAAAGTTAAAATTTTATTTATTTAGCTTAATTTCATATTTAATTGTATTTTAGGGTATTATTAAATAGTTAAAAATAGTTTTTAATTAATAATAATTAATTAATTAGTCTAATAAATAATTTTAATTTTCCAATAATTTTATTTTATTATTAGGATCCCAAAAATATAAATTTCACATTTGTGGGATTTGTATTGATCATAATTCACTTTTTATCTTGTTACGGTTACGTAATTGTTACGTAAACGTACGCGTTTTAGGTTTCTAGGTTTTCTTATCTTTTTAATAAGTTTTTATATTAAAAATAAATATCTTAAGTTTATTTAATTTGCATTTAAGTCGCTAAGACATGCAAATTCCTCTATAGTTATAATTCGATCTTTTGTTTTGTACGTTTACGTTTATTTGAACCTGAACGTACGTTTTTAAGTTCTCTTACGTTTTTAAGTTCTCTTACGTTTTTGGATAATCTGATTTCACGTATTTATTGATATAGTCTATTTAAGCTATAATCACTTATATTTCATTAGTGTAAACATTCATCACCCTTTTCTGTTCAATATTCCTGATCACAGATTCGTTTTATTACAGATTTCACACCTCGTTGGGATTAAAACGACCCGGGGATATTCTGTACTCCTTTGGTGTAATTGCATTGCGCCTTGATAAGTTTTGACTTATATGGTTGACCATTCACAAGTGTGGTTGACTAATATAACACTGACCGTTGAGGGCCAATCAATAGCCCACTCTTTAACGTATTTTCTCGTGGGGGGGGGGGGGGATACATGCTTAAAACACAACACAAGTCTTTATACGGGTATTATGATACCGTCAGGCTAACGTTATTTGCTTAAGTTGCTATTGCTAAAAGTCCCTCGATCATGAACCTTAATCACTTGCAGGGTGAACGTAAATAAGTGTGGATAGTACTATTAGTGATTAACAATCCTCGTTTGGTCGTTAGAGAAAACACCAGGCGCACTTTATTGTTCTTATAATAGGTTATTGGCAAATACCTATCTTGGGGGCCTACTACTCACCGTCATAATTTGAGATTATGATTGGCTGTTAATCGTTGAGTGTCATGAGCTTAAGGCAATAACAGGAATATTGATTTTAAACTTATTGATTGCATGTGATTGCAATACATTCTTTAACTTGTGGTTCAAACTATTAAACTTAAACCTATGAATATCACTCAACTTTTTGTTGACTTTAGCATGTTTATCTCAGATAACTAAACAAGACGGAACTTGAAGGCACGGAGTGGGCATAAACACAGCATGGACTTTAATAAACTATTTTATTACTTTAAGAATAAAACTTGTTCTTTAAGTTATGAAATGTCATGTTCTTTGGATATTTGGTATTTTGAAATAAAGATAACTTTAAAACGCCACTTTGTGTCGTTTTCTGTAATTGTAAGAAAGATCCTCTAGGTAATACCCCGAAAAGCTTCCGCTGTCATTACTAAATCTTCCGCTGCCATTAAAAATTTTGGGGTTGTTACAATATCCAGGAAATTCCCTCAATGAACGCCAACCGATCTGTTTCGTCCTTCTTGCGTTGGGCATCCCACTCTTGTTGAAGCCTTGCTTGCTCCGCTTCAAATTCTCTGTATACCTGTTCATCTTGAAGCATTTGATAATGTTGTCTTGCAGTTAAGCCATGCTCATCAACTGTCTCGTCTGCATAACCTAGCCCAAATTGACTCATCTGAGGTTGATAATGTTTTGGGCTAGTTCGTGGTGCAGAAAATGAAGTTGATGCACCTAGCCCAAACTGTTGGTTCTGTTGTGATACATAACCAACAATTTGTTTTCCTGGTAATTCCAACGGATCTTATTGCTAATTTGATCCTGTATCTGCGAAACACCCCCCCCCCCACAACGTGTCACTAATGGCAACGTCTTTGCGAGCTTCATCGATCAAAAATTGGTCGATCACAACTTTTCATTCCGCAGAAATGTCTTTATACTCTGGGTATCGTTGTCTCAAACGTTGTTTCTTTGCCTTTGCGAGCTCAAACTACTTGATAACTTCGACAATAGCCTGTTGTCGAGCCGCATCGTCTTCGTCGCATTGTTTTGAATATACTTTTGCATTTGTTCGACGGTATTGGGGAGACGACAAGCCATAATTGTTAAGTGTGAAAATGAGTTATGTGTGTAAATATGTTAAGTGTGAAAATATTTTGTAAAGATGTGTTGTATTTATAGGGGAGTAAAAATTTAATTATATAAATAAATAAATAAATAAATAAATAAATAAATAAATAAGATAGGTTACCGTTAACCCCAAACGGGGTGTTTTGAAAATTTTATGAATTTCAGAAACTTACCGTTTGAGCTCGGAGTGATTATTTATTTATTTATTTATTTGTGTTTTGCCCCATTCACGTTACAACACACATTGGCTTGGCAATGTAAGTTGCAACGCCTCACTAATGTGCTCGAGCTTAGAGTGGAAATAACGCCTTAACGACGTTGAAAAATGGCCACATAGGACGAAATGGCTTTGGGGCGTTATCACTCCCCGTGCTCTTACTGTAGGGTTGAGCAAAATTACTCGAAAACTGACTCGAGCCAACAAACCGACCAAAACCGGGCTGAACCAACCTTATTCGGTTTTTTTCGGAACAAACCGACCAAAATCGGGCTGAACCAACCTTATTCGGTTTTTTTCGGTTTTGTATAATTATTTCGGTTTTACTCGTTTCGGTTCGGGTCAAAAGATACTTATTCGGTTCGAAATACCTAAACCAACCCGAATTGAACCGACCTTATTTGGTTCGGTTTCAGTTTCAATAGCTTTTACTCTGTTCGGTTCTCGGTTCAGGTTTTATCCTTACTCGGTTTCCGGGTCGGGTTTAATTGGTTCGGTTTGGGTTTGACCTGTTGCTCAACCCTAGTTGTTAGAGCATTTTAAAAAAAATCGCATCTCTTGATTCAGGTTTATTGCCTTCTTGAGGGGAACATACAATTCTTGTGGGAATCATAACGCCCTATCTCACGCGCTACCACACCTCTTGATTCAGGTTTATTGCCTACCTCAACGCTTGGCCTTAACGCAGAGTCACGATTAACTTGAATTTAATGCGAGCCACGATGGCATAACGCCCCATCTCACGCTACCACACCGTGTGCTCTAATAGCTTATCGCGCGTGAAGGGGGCCCCACTGGTGGTGAAGCATTCCATAACACCCTATTAAAAAATAAAAGAAGAAAAAAGGAAAAACTTTTAAGATAAACTTTCTTTTTCTGATTTTTTAAACTTCACTTTACTCTTCTTTTAAACAAAGAAAATAAATGGACAAAAGAAATGAATAAATTCCCTTTTTCTCGTTAGTTGAAGTCGACACTCACACACTCTGTCCACTCTCACTCATCTCTTTCTCTTTCTACACTACACCAAACCAACCTCACCTTCCAAAAAAAACAATCATTTTCCGATGGGTTGCACAGCTTCAAAGCTAGGCAACGAAGACACCGTCCGCCGTTGCAAAGACCGCCGTCGTCTAATGAAAGAAGCCGTCTACGCCCGCCACCACCTCGCCGCCGCCCACTCCGACTACCTCCGATCACTCAAACTCACCGGATCCGCCTTATCCACTTTCGCCGCCGGTGAACCCCTCTCCGTCGCCGACCAAACCCCCGCCGTCCTCCTCCCTACTCCCTCCTCCACCACCACACCATCTCCCAAACCACCACCACCCCCACCACCACGAGCACGATCTCCGTCAGTGACGTCATCTAAACTACCTCCTATACTTTCCGCTGCACCTTCTAGAACCACCTCCCTTAATAACAAACAGTACCAAAAAAAGAATACAAAAGTGAAACCGAAAGTGAAACTTCCGCATATTTTATCTGAGTCTAGTGAAACTTCCTCGCCCCCGCGACAATATAATACTAATCTCAATTTTACGTATAATGCGGAAACTAACTATGTTTCAACTCCTTCTCAAGCTTCCAGTGTTTGGAACTGGGAGAATTTTTATCCTCCTTCCCCTCCGGATTCGGAGTATTTTAATAATAATACAAAAAACAACAACAAGCAGTATTCTCAACCTTTTGAATCCGAAGACGATAAGTCTTCGATTTATTCTAGTTATACTTATGATGATAAAAAGAAGACATATTCTCAACACGAGTATGATAATGATAATGATAAATCGTCTGTTTATTCGAGTTATTCTCGTAAGAGTAATTCGAATAAAGAAGGGCCGAATAAGGCGTCTTCTGTTTATTCAAATTATTCACATTCAGATAATGTGAATAATTTGAAAAAAGACGACTTAAAGAAGCCGTCTTCTGTTTATTCGAGTTATTCACATAAAAATAATGTGAATAATTCGAATGTTTTTCATAGTGAAGAGGAGAGAGAAGAGGTACAATGTAGTGAATGGGGGGACCATTATAGTACAACAAGTTCAACTTCTAATGAGGATGAGATGGAACATGGTGATGATGATGAGGATGATGATTTGGATTCGAGATCTGAGTTGGAATCTCGGTCTGGTTTTGGATCTTCGGTTCATAATGAATCTGTTGCTGCTGGTCCACCGCCTCCTGCGTCGGTTTTCGGGGCGAAGTCGAAGTATTCGGAGGCGGGGAGCTCGTCGAGCTGGAAGACGGGAGGAGGGTATGATGATAATAATGATATGAGGATGGTGATTAGGCATAGGGATTTGGTTGAGATTGTGGGGTCGATTAAGGAGTATTTTGATAAGGCGGCTGATGCGGGTGAGCAGGTTTCGGAGATGCTTGAGACTGGTAGGGCTCAGCTCGACCGCAGTTTCCGGCAGTTAAAAAGTAAGGTTTTCGCCCAATTTTTATTGTTGGTTAATTGCGTGTTTTACCATTACAATACTTGTAACTTAGTTGCATTTGTTACTAATTATAGTATCACGGGTATAAAAAAACTTTACTATTATCCAGTAAAAACTGGAAGTAGATTGATATAATTAGTAAGAAAAGTTTTTTGTGGATTGGTAAGTTGCTAGTACATTTGTGCAGATTCTGTGGTAAAGTACTATAATCAGTCAAATGTAAATATTTTACATATGGTGACAATTAAGAAGGAAGAAAAACATTTTGGTGCGATTGGTATTTTTTTTTTTTTTTTTTGAACTCTGTATGATTAATTTTGAATCGCAGAAACCGTGTATCACTCAAGTGGAGTGCTGAGTAACTTAAGTTCAAGCTGGACATCGAAGCCACCGTTGGCGGTTAAGTACCGGTTTGAACCAAGTTCGATTGGTGGTGAACCGGGAAGTTCAAAGAGTCTATGTTCAACTCTAGAGCGGCTATTGGCTTGGGAAATGAAGCTGTACCAAGAAGTGAAGGTAACATAAAATTACTATATTAACCATGAAACCATCAATTATTTGTGCTTTACAAATATGTGATACACACAAAGGCTATCAGACAAAAAAGGTTATTTTAACATGATTAAGAAATTGATTTTCCTATTTTCATGGCACCTTTTCCCAATATTTTCAAACAATAGTGGAATGGTGAAAAAAAAGTTGCCTTTGATGATGGTGTTAATCTTTAGGGGTCAAATAATAGCACATAGAGTTTGACCATCTTTTTTACCACTGTGGGTGACATTGGTGAAAGTGTGAAACCACTGCATAGGAATAGTTTTAGCCATTGTGTAATAAAAAAGCTTATCTTGAAAGTTTATTATTTTCTTAAAGTTTTACTTTGATCTAGATTGACATAAGATAAAATGTTCCTTTTAAGTTGTAATTCATAGCTTTGTGCCTTGTATAATGAGTTGGACGCGTTTTGAGTATCCCATTTTCTAAGGTTCATGTCATTTGGACGAAAAGCGCCATGTAAAGAGGGGTGTTGCGTCAAGCACTATAGTTAGATAAGAAGATATCATATGTACAAAAAGATGGCATCTTTATAAAGTTATGGTTTTATCTAGATCAGACTTTGTGATGACTTTGGGTAATGGCCAAAATGCCCTTGTTGGTCTTATCTGGGTACCATGTATGACTCATTGAGCCATGGGAAAGGTTATTTTTAAAAGTTCATATTTTTTGGAAACTTGCTTTGTTGTTAAATGACCAACTTGCCCCTGGATATTTTGGCTGGTAGTCTGTCCATGGCTATATAAAATGGTTTCTTGATGGATCTCTTTTCTCTTTCAGAATTTTAATTGTTGGGTAATGACCAAACTTTTCACATGTGATTGGAAATATTAACAAAAATAGACTAGAAAAGAAAGAATGTGGTTAAATGACCAAACTGCCCCTGTACTATGTATGTAGTAACAGGGAGTCTGAACATGTATGACAACCTGGAGCAATCTTTGTCTGTCATCAAATTTGGAAAAGAAGGGCAGTGGGGGCTATGTCTGCCTGCCAGCTGTCTAAAAAAACAAAGTAATTTTGGTTTTACATGCCTAGCAGGCAACAACAATTTTACCTGCTAAAATGAAATACCTTGTTCTTATTTTTTGCAGAACTCTGTATTTAACCATGAATCTGAAATGATTGATATGTCAACTTCACCATGTCCTTTGTTTTCTTTTGGGATTTCCATGAAATTCGCAACATTATTTAAAAAAGAAAAAAAAAATCATTGTAAGATAAGATACTCTCATATGGAGAGTGTTTGGGATTGCTTATTAGTATAATAAGATTCTCATCTGCTTATGTGTTGCTTAGTTACCAAACAAACAACCATGGTTCTTTGTTAACATTAGGTAAAAACGTAAAAAAATCAGTAGTATACTGTGTTGGTCCTGTTTGGTTGATGTAAGTCAAGAAGATATGATTGTTAGTTATACCAAGACTTTAACTTAAAAACGAGTAGTTAATATACTTATTGATTTGACTAAACTGTTTTAGGCAAGAGAAGGAGTTAAGATCGAGCATGAAAGGAAGTTATCTGCACTACAGAGTCAGGAGTACAAAGGGGAAGATGAAAGTAAATTGAACAAAACAAAGGCGTCGATAAAGAAACTGCAGTCTCTGATACTAGTTACGTCTCAAGCTGTCTCGACAACTTCTACTGCTATTGTTGGGCTACGAGATGCTGACCTTGTCCCGCAGCTTGTTGAACTTTGTCATGGGTAAGTAATTTCTTCTGTATGAATCTAAGTTATCTATATCTGTATTCATGTGTTTGTTATTACTCGTATGCTTGCCTCTTAAAGGTTTGTTTGGTGAAAGTAGTCAAAATAGATAAAATGGTCATTGAACGAAAAGAGGTTGCTGCTACTAGCTATTGTATGCAGTCTACCCGTAAATAACCTTACAAGTTATCATTCCATCTGTTTAGACATAAAGACTGCTCAGATATAAAACATGTAATTAACATTTTAAACCATCTCACTGTTTCTTGCAAACAATTTGCTAAGCGAGCATTTTAAAAAGACAGTGGTCACTCTAAACGCAAAATGAGACATCATAGTTTTCCTATTTTGTCAAGAAATGTTCAATTTCACAAACTAAATGTTTTCTCATTAAAACAACGCTTTTGTTTGCAGCAGAATAAAAGTATGACACGCCTTTAAGTTTCAATCACTGTACATTTGGACAACTGGGAATGTTTAAGTACAGATAATTATTGGCATGCTTATGTGTAAGAACCTTTAATAAATGCACTGTATGGTTGACCAACTGTCTTTTCATTATGTTTTCTTTAACTGTCAAACCAGCACTTCCATCAGAGAAATTTTAACTCATACCTTAACTGTATCGGGGTATACACCGATAACTTTGGGTTAGAAGCCACTTTTATTTGTGGTTTCGTGGACCCATATCAGTGTACTACTTTCTTTTAGCAATGCTGACAATGGGTTAATTGTGTTCTCCTTTTTTACTCTGGTTTTTTATACCTATAGCTTGACTATGACTGCCATGAAAAATGCTCCATCCATTGAACAATACGTAGTACAATTTAGGATTTTCTATACCAATCAAGATCCCCTTCAAATGAAGTAAGCCTCGGTGGAATCGAACTTGAGATCCCATGCCACATTTGATTTTAGGTTGTATCCCTTAGAGTTGTTATTTTAGTGTTTAGTTTTATCAATTTTTGAACTGATTATTTTATTATCGCAACTTGAAGTCGTAGGTAATCTGATTCTGATTAATCATATCACACTACTGCGATAAAAAATTCAGATCCAACACACCTAATCAGCTATTGTTTATATGTCACTAGAAGTTTTTAGAAAAGAGATGGACTACTTGAATATATGAACAATGTTAACATGACATTGATGCAGGTTTATGTACATGTGGAAATCCATGAATCAATGCCATGAAGTCCAAAACCATGTTATTCAACAAGTTCGGGGTCTAGTCAACCGTTCCACCAAAGGCGAGTCAACCTCTGACCTTCACCGCCAAGCAACTCGTGACCTTGAAGCAGCTGTGTCAGCCTGGCACACAAGTTTCTGTCATCTCATAAAATTCCAAAGGGATTTTATCAGATCCCTTCATGGATGGTTCAAACTCACTCTTATTCCCATCAACGTGGAAGAAGCAGCCATCACAGGCTCACAAACGTCTGATGTTTACTTAGTCTTTGACGAGTGGAAACTAGCCCTTGACCGCATACCCGACACAGTGGCTTCTGAAGCCATTAAAAGTTTCATAAACGTTGTCCATTCGATATCTTTGAAACAAGCAGAGGAAATGAAGGTGAAAAAACGCACCGAATCAGCATCAAAAGAACTTGAGAAAAAAGCATCATCTTTAAGAAGCATAGAGAAGAAATACTACCATTCATACTCCATGGTCGGGATTGGACTCCCAGGCAGTGGGCAGGACGACGGACATGGTTTGGATGCACGAGACCCACTTTCTGAGAAAAAGGGTGAGCTTGTGGCATGTCAAAGACGGGTTGAGGAGGAAATGGTCAAACACTCAAAGGCAGTAGAGGTAACCAGAGCTATGACGCTAAACAATATACAAACAGGCTTACCAGGAGTTTTTCAAGCAATGACAAGCTTTTCGGGTTTGATAATGGAGTCACTTGAGGCCGTTTGCAACAAATCTTATGCCATCAAGTAGCTTTACATTCCTTGGTTCGTGAGTTCGCGTCTCTTTTGCTGTTTTTAAAAGAAAATTTAGATTATATTTCAAAGAATTAATATTATATATATTATGTTAATGTCAATAGGGCCATAGGGGCTATAGAACTTGAATTTTTGAAGAGGGTTTTGGATGTTATTAAATGTAGATATAAATGTGGGGAATTTTTGGCAACTTTTTTTGTTGTTGGGGGAAAGTGAAAAAAGCTATAGCTCCTTGTACAGGCAAACATTTGCTTTGTATCAGAACTTCACCTTTTCCATATGATACATAAGTTTGATATATATATTTTGTATTTCTATAATCTGCTTGGTCTTTTTTTTGTATATTTACTTGAAAACTGGAAGCATGATTAACGGGGAAATGATATAAACATGCGTAACTTTGATTTGTTGGCAGATTAAGAGTTCTGATCTAGTTTGTTGAGAGTTCATGTTGAATTATTTGTTGTTAAAAAGGTAATTGACTGTTAAGACCTATATAACCGTATAGGTGTATCTATGGTCTTTGTATGCATACAACGAAGCTCAGGTCATTCGGCGAGCGTACAGATGGGTTATATTCTTGCAAGAACAATACAGTCTATCAGACAAGCGAAAGTATAAATATATAGGCGTATGCAAAGGTATACAATATTCAGACTGGAACCAAAATTTCACAATACTGCGATTGATGACAGTTACCCTTTGTTATTAATCCAGTACCGCCGAAATGAACAAACTGCAACATTGTCTTTTGATTTGAATCTAAGTCGTATAAACGACTTTCTTTCATTAAATAAAAGATATAGATCTAGTACCAGAGAACCGGTAATTTTCTGTCAGAACCGGAACCGAGAATCGAATCTTAGTACATCTGTTTTGATTCGGTTATGTGTTTTCTCCTGATTTCTGTACATTGAACAAGTACATTCATAGTTAATAAATACTAAATCATGAGTTCGAACAACACAACATGGGATTTGTTTATAAGAAGTAGTAGATTTTGTTGGGTTTTTATAATATTAATTTACCCCGAGTGGCTTATATTAAAATGTTTAGGGACATACAGAAACACCTTTTGTACTTTTGCTGTCCCAAAAGGCACCTACTACCACCACAAATAGAGGATTATGCTTAATGCTTTACATAAAATACTTTTTAATGCCTTTACTCATAATATTCTGTTAATTAATTTACAAGAGTTATAATTATGCTTTTTAAAAGTTGTATCAACTCCCATTTTGTATGATTATTTAGAGGGATATATGTTATTGTTGTGTTCTTTTTAAAAGTGCTAATTTCATCTTATTTGTATGTAATGAGCTAATATAATATTTTTGTTGATGAGAAGCCAAGATATTTAGCTAAAACCAAAGTAAAAGGCAAGGTTGCGTTTGGTTCGTTAACATGAATCATAATTGATATAACTTTGATTATAAGGTAGAATGGAAATATGAATGAATTAATGTATCAATACCAACGAGTAGGGCACCGGTCCGCCGCGTTGCGGCGAGGCGTCGTATTTGGCGGTTATTTTTTAAAATGTAATTCACAAGTGTTGGCCTAAATTAACATATTCTTGGCCATTCAATGAACCTATTCGAGTCCCACCAGGCTAATGAGCCATTCCTGTCGCTGATGTTGGACGGTTTTGCCGTCTATTTTCTTGTGTCTCCAAATGGTTATGAGTTGCCGGTAAGACAAACTGATCAAGTATACCTGAAACAGAAAGAACATACAAATAGTAGTGTTAATACAACAACGCCCTAATATACGGTCACTAACTGGAACATATATAAACAGCATCCATAAAGGTTAATAGGCAGCTTCATTGGTAAACGAAACAGCAAGTGGAACGGGAAACGTAAATGGTACAAAGTGCACGGTCCTAACCTTGGTTGTTGCTTGCAACTGGGGATGGTCGTGTGTCGGTCGTTGTCAAAGGCACAACATTCTAGGATGGAGGAACATCTGTCAACGTTGTTGTGTTCACTGCAGGCAGCGGCACAAACTCGTGCAAATGCAAAGGCAAGTGTTCACCAGACCTCCCATCAGTTGTATAAGAATTTGGTTGCAATTGAGAGTGATTGGTACCTACCATACACACGTTAACATTCACGAAATTGTCAGATAACACGGAAGCTAATAAAAAGGTCAAAAATCAGTATACACACAACCAGATATAACGACTAATCATTACTAACCTGTTTTCTCACGAATAGGAGGTTGCAACATTCGTGGAGTCTGTGAAGCAGCTGTAGCAACACAGCGACGTTCAGCTATGGTAGACGGTCAGGGAACTGTTGTTTTACTGAGAGGTTGGCCACCAAAAGGCGCTTGTGCAAGTTGAAAAAAACACAAAACATTTAGTATAAGTAATGGTCGAAAAGAAAGCATCGATAATAGTTTCACCGACACCTAATGCAAGACATTATTCATCTAAACAACATAACGGTACCTTCCACTGGTCTTTTGCGCTTATGGCCAACTGTTGTGCGTGAAACCTGGGAAGGTACAGGAGGTGTACCTGTATTCCGCATAACATGGCCAACCTGAAACGTCTTGAACACAACATCGGACGTCGCATGGTGAACCATTCATGTTGCAAAGTCCAGTAGCAAGGGACCACTACGTGGGCCTGCGCATAATACTATAACTCATTAGAGAAAACAACCCACGGAACACATTGATGTGGAAACATGAACAATGAAACCATATGTGACAATGTAAAAGGACAATAATAGTAACCTATAGACGAAAATGATAGAGAAGGATGCTGCACTACAGCCTGTTGAACCGGCAGAGAACAAACGCGCTCCGTCTCCGTGAAAGGCTGTCTCATACCGACAGTTTGAGTAGTATGCACAACACCAGGTACGACATACTGATTTACAGTATCAGAAAATGTATGTTCGCCTATATAACATGAAAGAAACCAATAGTTAGAAGACACTTGTATGAAAACAACTTATAAACATTGACATAAAACAATATACAACGAATTACCAGTAGTTTGATTGCAAGATGCTCCATGTGTTTTCAATTTCTTTGGATCGATTCCTGCAGATACATCATCTGTTTGGGCCGTTCTTCTTTTGAAAGACACATTTTCGTAGTCCACAAACAATGGCGACGCACACTTCTTGTCCAATTTTCAAAACACAGAGTAAATGTTCCTTGGAAAGGTAATTTTCAAAAGAAGTACAAGCATATTCAGTGTATATAAACTGATTACAGAAATAATCTTGTTATATTAACAGTCAATATTAAATAAAAATTGAACAATTTTAGGCCATTTGACACATTCGACCTACCTTATCTGTTTCCCTTCTACCAATAACCAGAATCAAGCCATTGATTACTATATCAGTCCCAATTTCCAGTTCCACACTTGAGAGATAAAAAAAGTTTAACTGATTTACATTGGCAATGGGTCAAAAAGCTTATGGCACCCTGAGTGGATAAGCAAAATCAAATAATCTCATAAGGTGACCTAATAAGTTCATCCAAACACCCCCTAACAAAACAACCTAATTGAAAACCCTCATTCAAACAAATCAAATAAAAGTAAAACATACCCACATAAGCTACTTCCATATATCTAATTTCACCAGGCTACAACGAAAACCCCCTGATCAAACAACAGATTCTGAACGTGGTGGATTGAGAGAGAGCGCCGTCTTGTATGTTCTCTTTCTAGCTTTGATCCTCCCTGCACCTTCTTTGTGAATTAGGTATGAATTTGTGTGAGTATTTGTGTTTGTTGAGATTGTTGCAGAAGGTATGAGGCGGTGATGTTCTAGTGTCTTCTTCACCCTCATCTTCATCATATAATTTTTTGGCAACCGACTTAGGATAATGGACTGGATCAAAGCATAGGTGGGGTAAAACGGGAGCCCAAAATTTGTGGTAGGAATCCAGCGTCAAAACGACAACGGATTTGATGGTGTATTATATATATAGTAATTATGTTGTTTGGTTCAATATTAAAGGTTTGATATCAAAGCTTTCATTTGGTAAAACACCACAGACAAAGTCGCAAAACATGGGAAATTGTGTGGGACCATTGATAGATCTACAAACCAACCTAATGGGTTAGGAATAAAGTATGTTCTCATATCCAAACTGAAAATGATATCAATATTTATGACTTCAAGTTTTAACCAAACAACTTTATTTGAAATGAAATCATTCCTTCATTCTAATTAGCGTATACTAAACGCACCATAAGTATACAAAAGAACTAGGCATGCAATCAAATATGTGCAACTTTCTCCCAGGTTATGCATTTTTAGTGGACAATCATTAGAGCAAGCGATGAAGGGGAGTATACTCATGTTATAGGGTGCCTTGGTGCCTATAGCGGCACCAAGGTCGCCATGGCTGCACCGTCTTTTCGCGTTACAGGTGCATCGTTATCCATTGACCAGCGTTTTTGACTTTTTTCTTATGTGAGGGAGCGGGGTTTTTTTTCTTTTTTGTGGTTTGTTGTATAAATATTATTGAGGAAAGTGCTTTTTTGATTTTGTGTTATAGAGATATTATAAAATAAAAACATACGTATAAACACCAATAGCATACGCCTATAGCTCGCTGGACTGCACCTAACGGCTAACACTGGTAAGAGTAACTTGCAAAAACCATGTACCTAATGCTCTTTAAGAGTAACTTGCAAAAACCATGTCGTCCGGTTATATTTTTAACTTAAAAAAAGAGAGAAGATTATACAATGTTCCACAAAGCACAATTATCGGGCTTGGTTCTGGTCTATACAAATCCTGATTTGGTTAGGTTGGCTAACTTAGATCCTCACTCTTAATTAATCTCTTTTTAGTATCTAAACTAGTTCTTGGATCTTGAACCTAACCCCTACACACTGGAAACAGAAAATAAAAAATACATTAAATACTCGTATTGTTCTAAAAGAAAACAAAATGCAAGTTGTTCTAGAAATATCAGTTTAACTTTGTTTGTGTGCCATTACTCATTATTTGATATGATTATATTTTTGTTGATGAGAAGCCAAGCCATTTAGCTAAAACCAAAGTAAAAGGCAAGGTTGCGTTTGGTTCGTTAACATGAATCATAATTGATATAACTTTGATTATAAGGTAGAATGGAAATATGAATGAATTAATGTATCAATACCAATTATGTTGTTTGGTTCAATATTAAAGGTTTGATATCAAAGCTTTCATTTGGTAAAACACCACAGACAAAGTCGCAAAACATGGGAAATTGTGTGGGACCATTGATAGATCTACAAACCAACCTAATGGGTTAGGAATAAAGTATGTTCTCATATCCAAACTGAAAATGATATCGATATTTATGAATTCAAGTTTTAACCAAACAACTTTATTTGAAATGAAATCATTCCTTCATTCTAATTAGCGTATACTAAACGCACCATAAGTATACAAAAGAACTAGGCATGCAATCAAATATGTGCAACTTTCTCCCAGGTTATGCATTTTTAGTGGACAATCATTAGAGCAAGCGATGAAGGGGAGTATACTCATGTTATAGGGTGCCTTGGTGCCTATAGCGGCACCAAGGTCGCCATGGCTGCACCGTCTTTTCGCGTTACAGGTGCATCGTTATCCATTGACCAACGTTTTTGACTTTTTTCTTATGTGAGGGAGCGGGGTTTTTTTTATTTTTTGTGGTTTGTTGTATAAATATTATTGAGGAAAGTGCTTTTTTGATTTTGTGTTATAGAGATATTATAAAATAAAAACATACGTATAAACACCAATAGCATACGCCTATAGCTCGCTGGACTGCACCTAACGGCTAACACTGGTAAGAGTAACTTGCAAAAACCATGTACCTAACGCTCTTTAAGAGTAACTTGCAAAAACCATGTCGTCCGGTTATATTTTTAACTTAAAAAAAGAGAGAAGATTATACAATGTTCCACAAAGCACAATTGTCGGGCGTGGTTCTGGTCTATACAAATCCTGATTTGGTTAGGTTGCCTAACTTAGATCCTCACTCTTAATTAATCTCTTTTTAGTATCTAAACTAGTTCTTGGATCTTGAACCTAACCCCTACACACTGGAAACAGAAAATAAAAAATACATTAAATACTCGTATTGTTCTAAAAGAAAACAAAATGCAAGTTGTTCTAGAAATATCAGTTTAACTTTGTTTGTGTGCCATTACTCATTATTTGATGGCCACGAGATATTGTTTATTAGTTATATTTCAGTTTACCGTTATTCATTGGTAACTTTGCTATCTAAGTATCGAGTATTTTGGTCGATATTTATTAGAGTCCATACAAAATATTTATAGTGATATGCATAATTCAAAGCAAGTTTTATGAGGCATGTCAAGTACATTAAATGAGGTTGACTCCATGAATATTCAAGCTATAAATATATGTCATTTTTGCTACATTATACGATGGTTTATCAAGATGAAATGCCCATTGGAACATTTCACTTGAGAGGGTCGTAGGAGAGGGGAATTTCGTGTGTAGAGGTGAAATCCGTAGACGAGTTCATGAACGCTAAAATGTTTGTGCATGCTTAAGTTACTCATGTTAAGTGTTGCATTCTAACATGATAAGAATATATAGGTATAGCACTTGTGTATTTTCTATTATAAAAACTAAATCAACCCAAAAAGTAATTTACCATTCATAGCAACCAAGAAAACTTTTACTAACAGTAGAACTAGTTGGTTGCTTTCCTTGAAAAAAATGATTGCTAGCAAAAAAAAGAAAAGAAAAGTACGTATAAATTTTTGTTAGTTGCATCCGTTTTTAGAAATTGAAGATGGTTGCTTGTAAGACAATCAGTATGTGTTAAAATTACTTTTATTCTTTATGAGATTTATACCATAAGAGTTTAATCATTGTCAAATATATTGCTAAGAGATATATCACCCAAACCCGATTAAAATCCTCGTTTAATCCCCATACCCGGCCCGTAACCCAATTAGCATGCCCCGCCCTGCCCCAATTATGTCGGGTTTCGGGTTTCCCCGTCAAGTTCGGGTTTTTTTTGCCATCCCTACTTTGAAAGGCTACTCTCTTTTTCAAAACATATGCTCCTAACTCCTGTAACAGGAAAAAAATACTTCAAAATCCTTATATCCATGTGACGCGTGGTAATAGCTTTAAAGCATAATCATTTCAAAATGTATCAAACCTGTCACAAAATTCTATTGTGTATCAAATTAATTTTTGCCTCATCGCATAAACTTCTGTCAGAAATCCAAATTTTTTCGAAATAAACCTGACCTCAAAGTTTTGTTTTACATGTTATTTTTAGTTAGTCTATTTTATTATTGTAAAAAAAATTGTGAACTAGTCACTTAATGTTCTGAGTCCATCGTTGATTTTAAACTTGAGTTGGTGGCTTATTGCGTAAGTTATATTTCTAGTACTCATTGTTTTCACAGCTATGATTTTGAAAGGATTGTATAAGCTTTGTAATACAAATAAAACTTGAAGGGAGCATATTCTATAATTAAGCTGTTGAAGGCTTGAAGCTCTCATAAATTACTTATTGCCATAAATCCCAAAAATGAAGATATGCTATAACGCTGATCGAGAAAATAAACTATTTACTAAAATGATGTGGTGTCTTGTTAAGAATCAATTTGAAAGTTGGTTTGATATGATGTGAAACCGAAAAAGTGAAAAGGGATGATTACTATACTCATCATTAAAAAACCACAATGCAAGAAAGAAAACTATGTTTGATTGGTGAAATACAGCGAGATAAAAGAAATAGACGATGACCAGAGAATAAATATTGCCTATATTATACTACTAATGTAGGGTGGAAATGAGTCAAGCTCAGCTCGAACCTGCAAGAGTCGAGCTCAGCTCGTTTAAGTTTTATAAAGCTCAAGCTCGGCTTATTTCGGGTCTTATTTTTTAAGCTCGAGCTCGGCTCGTGGTATATTATACAGGCTCGGGCTCGCTCGTTTATATGATTTGGCAATGAAAAATTAAAGCGTTGCTTGAACTCAGCTCGTAATATATTTTTATTGACCTCGTTTATAACCAGGGGCGGTACCAGAAAATCTTTTAAGAGGGGGCAAAAGTTGGAGAGTAAATGTCAAGTTGGGTCATGTCACTAACTCGGTCTTTATTGATGTAATGACAACGACTTTACTTTGAATGAAAGTGAACTTGTTTATGTAGAACCTCAACTAGTTATAATATTATGGACAATATTTAGGACATACTTACATTTCCTATCGATATAATACGAATAGAGAAAGCGAAAACAAAAATTTAGATAACAAAATTTGGAGTAGCACAAAAATCAAACATTAGATCTCACCGAAAGAAAAGAATGTCCTTAACCATTATACTATTTATTCTCTTAGGGGCAGAATAAAAATTGCACATCATGATCATCCGAAGAAAATTGACATTGATAGAATTCTTAACATTTACTAGACTTTGTGGGGGCAACTGCCCACACTGCCCCCATTGTACCCGCCCCTGTTTATAACCTCGCCTATAATACAAACGCATTGCGTTTTATATATGTTTAATACTTAAAATATCATAGTGTCTGTTGACGTATGTGTCCGGCGGGCATGTGCCGCACCGAACGATTCACCACGAGTCCGGAGGACTAGGTCCGAAGGAACATTTGGCGAATGACAAAGTTAAAGGATCCTCCTTTTTATCTAGAAAAACCCTTTTAACCAGCAGACCATATCATGAACCGCGCTTGCGCCGCCCATCCCAGATATTGGAAGATTATGTCCCTTACGTGACCTGACACCTAGCACCTAGGTGTAGACCGGCTCGCTCCATCCCAAGGTTACAGGTACAGTGTTCTTGGGGTAGTATAAATACCCAAAGCACATTCAATGCATACCTAATCTCACTTTCACATATTTACTCTCATTTATTACTATACCATTCGGTCTAACCTATACTTACTCCATGTCAGAGGTTTTGGGGTCAAACCTAAGGTGAGGCTAACGTGCCCTTTGTGTAGGTACTCGAAGGACACAGTCAATAGTCTGAAGGAACCTATACGCGATCTAACCGCTGAGTAAACTTTTACTTCAACAGTCTCGTTTATGCTCGTTTAGACTCGCGAGCTCAATCGAGCTTTGTATGCAAAGCTTGGGCTCAAGCTCGATTAATAAATGAGCGGCAACTTATGCTCGAGCTCGGGCTCTAGTTAGTTTACTATCAATCAACCTTTTGAACAACTAGTAGGATTCTCAACTGTTCAAATACTCATCATTCAAAACACATGTATTCCAATACCAAATCACATTAATAATCTATTTGTATTTGAAATTTGAGTTGTAGAGATAGGCCAGAACGAATTGTAATTCGTACACAACAATTTATTTTGATCTGATCATCGATCAATAGATGAAAACTAAAACCAGAAATAACGTGTGCAAATCACATACTTTTCGGAATGGGAAAAAAATTTGGTCATAAAAACGACCACGTGAAATCGTAATTACCACTATAGCTACATGGCTACAACTAAGTGATATGATGGATCAATAAATTGTTATTCATGCACAACGATAGGAGGAAGGTAAAGCCATTGAAGAAAGGTGGACCACTATTATTGCACATATAATGGTTGCTAACTTTTAAAGAAAATATTCAGTCCATTATAGTTATATTGATTGGGGTGTAGTATCTTTGTTACTTACATAAGTCAACAAGGCACTAAAATATGAAGGTATTGACTGTAGATTCAAGCTGGCCTAATGAATTGAATATGAATAAAAGTTAGTCTTGGGTATTTGTTTCGGTTTATATAGCGGCTTACGGCTTATTTAGTTTTGGGCTTATGTTTCGTAAGCTTATTTTTTGTGGCTTATTTTGAAACTTTTCGATTTATATAAGTTTATTATGACTTAATAAACTTATATAAGATGGAAAGTTTTAAAATAAGTGACAAAAAATGAGTTTAGGAAACACAAGCCCGGAACCAAATAAGCCAAAACAAACACCCCCGTTAGTTTTGTTAAGGAGTTGAATAGACAAAGAGGGTGTAGCTACAAACTATGTTAAAACCTGATTAGAAATCCCCTCGTGTTAAAAACAATGTTGCATAATTTGTGACAAGTACAAATAAGTAACTGGCCATGATTCCATGAACATTTGCTTGACTTCAACGTTAAACGCTTGTTGTCAAATTAAACAAGCTTTTAACGGTAAAATACTACTATGTGGTAAATACTAAGAATGCGTTTAGTTGCAGAAAATTTTTCTAATTTTCTATTTCAGTTTGTTATAAAAAGGAGGAGATTGAAATTTTCATACAATATAGAAAAACACGTTCATATGACACTGTTTTCTATTTTGAAGAAAAGAAGGGGTGTTACAAAGGAAACAAAGAAAAAAAATGCGTTTTGTAGTTTCTCTTTTTAAGTTTGATTTGAACATAATCTTCATTTTTCTTATTTTGTACATTTAACCTATTTGGATCGAGACTGGACTAGACTGAATAGGATCGAGGCCGGACCGACCACATTCGGTCCGGTCTCAGTCTAGCTTTTTTGCCGGATTCGGTCTCGATCTGGTCCGATTTTTCTCGGTCCGATCCGGTTTTCACCCGATGAGCAGCTTTATCGGTGACAACTTCAACACTAGATTGAAAAAGTAACATGTTTCCATATAACTGGGCTTTAAAGAAAACAAGTAGGCCCTTTTAGAATTTGTATAGACCCATAATGGAATATAATATGGGCTTGGTTTCAGCCCAACAAAACAAGTACAAACATCAACCTCCTTTTAGGGTTTCATTATTCCATCACAGGCGGCAGAATTAGGGTTTCACACACAAAACATTCATCTTCTTCTTCTTCATTCATTTCATTTCAGGTACCATACTTTTTTCTTCCTTCTTATGTTATTCATAAATTATTCTATTTGCATTGTGTTTATAACAAAGTAGTGTTTGAATTGATTTGCAGTGAAAAAAAAAAGAAGAAAAGATGTCGATTGGAGAACTTGGTTGCACTTACGCCACTTTGATTCTTTCTGATGATGGAATCCCTGTTACTGTTAGTTTCCTTTTCTTTTTTTAACTCTTCCATTATAATCTTTATATGTGATTATTTATTTTATTCGTTTTTGTACAAGTAATTTTTGAAAATGTGGTCAGTAGCGTTTTTAGGGGTGTTTCTTGCGGCTTATATGTGGCCTTATGAGCTTATTTGATTTCCGCTTATATAACATAAGCCACAGCCCCAACTTTGTGGCTTATTTTGAGACTTGTAGTCTTATATAAGTTTATTACGATATGATAAACTTGTATGAGCCCATAAGTCTCAATATAAGCCACAAAATTGGGGCTTATGTTATATAAGCGGAAATCAAATAAGCTCATTAGCCCACATATAAGCCGAAACAAACACCCCCACAACGACTGTGTTTTCTAGGTTGTTTGGGATAATCCATCTAAGTAGGTTGTGTTTATAAGCAGAACAAAATAATTAGCTATTAGTTGGAAGGACAAACTTGTGACTTGACATAAGCATTTTTCTTTTATACAAAGACTTCGAACTACAAAACTGACTTTAGAATAAAGGTTGACAACGATGGTTGTTTCTATTCATGATACGGAAGTAACTACGTTGCACTTTTTTAGACTTATAGAATCTGATATCTAAAGTGGTTTGAAACAGATGATTGTTCTTTTATATGAAATGTTTCAAACTTTTGTATTAGTATGGAAATGTATATTTGTAGAATCGTTGGAAATATATGTTTGCTTCTCATACGAGTAATGTGTTTCTATATTTGATTCGTTGTTTGAGGTTTTGTTATGTGTTCACAGTGGCTGTTTATCGTTTCGTTGTTGGTTTGTATTCTGGGATTGTTCTAGCTAAACATGTTAAAATTAAAAAGCAGAACTATAATGTTAGCTTGTTGATTTAGAGGGATAATTTGTCATCTTAGTTACATTATATAGGAATTTGTTGTTACAATGCAATCTGATTTTACAACAATGCCTGTCACTGTTAGTTTTCTTTTCTTTTTTTAACCCTTCCATTTTATGTTGATTTCATTATATGATTTTAAAATTTTTCTTAAGAGTATCTAGTTTTGTGCTTTTTTATTTGATAGGTTTATTGAAACACGTAATTTGTATTGAAATTTTATTAAGTTTTAGTGTTGATATGGAAATGCATAATTGTAAAATGTAGACCTGCCTATACGAGTAAATGTGTGTGTGTATGTGGTTTTTGGGCGGAGTGTATGTTGAAAAACAGTTTATACTTTTTGAGGTTGTTTTAGATATACGATATGAACTTGTCATGTTTTTAAGCAGAACTAAGTATTGGTTTTTGGGGTAAACTAGTGATTAGAATACGCTAAGGTGAGCGGATATTCCATAAAAAAAAATTTCATTAGAAAACTTTCAACTGATAAACTGCCTTTGAAATAGAATTTGATAATGATGGATGGTTATATTGATAATACTGAAGTTATTGTGTCGTTGGTTAAACTATTTTTTTGGATATTAGAATGATCTGATAGCCAAAGTGTTTTGAAACAAATGATTGGTTTTCGATGAAAATTTTTGAACTTTTGTATTAATATGGAAATGTATATTATTTTTTACGAATGTACACTTGAGAATGTACACTTGTTTCTCATACGTGTTGTTTTTATATTTGATTCTTTTGGTGCTGATTATGTTGAGTAACACGTGATTTTAATTGTTAGTTTGTTTTCTGGGATTGTTCTAAAAGGTTAATGAGCAATGCAATATGATTCTAAAGCTTTCATGTGGATCTTTTTTAAGCAAATTTTGTTGAGCAAGCTGTTATAACTATGATTTGTTCCAGTTCACAATTCTTGAGTTGTAACATTGCTGTTTAAACTCTTTTAGGTCATTAAAATATGAGTTTTTGTATTGTAAGTGTGTGTAAGTTATCTTTAATCTTCAATTGTATTTCTACTGATATGGAATCTTGTATAAGGATTATTGGACATTTTTATTTGAGTATATCTCCAGAAAACAATCATAATACATTTAATACTTGAGCTGTTAAGCTTAGTGTGTATATGCGAGGATATGGTAGAAGGATAGATTGTCTTGTCACATTCTGATGATCTGAGTCATTCATTGCAGGCTGAGAAGATCGCTACCATCTTGAAGGCAGCGAATGTAGAGGCTGAATCCTACTGGCCAAGTTTGTTTGCCAAACTTGCAGAGAAGAAAAACATTGAGGACCTTATCGTAAACGTTGGTGCTGGCGGTGGTGGTGGTGGTGCACCAGCTGCTGCCGCTCCTGCTGCTGGTGGAGCTGCTGTAGCTGCTCCTGCCGCAGAAGAGAAGAAGGTAATTAACATTTGAACTTTTACCTTTTTTTTATAAATAACTTTGTTTCATTTTAGTTGCTGACAAGCTTTAACATCTTATGTTAACAGGAAGAGCCCAAGGAAGAGAGTGATGATGATATGGGATTCAGCTTATTTGATTAGAAACAAGTTATTGGTTTGTTTTAGTTTAAACAACGGTTCTTTTTTTGAAGACTTTGAGCATTTCTTCTTAGATATGCTATTTAATATGATGGTTTTGTTTACGAGTGTTTGACCTGGTACCATTATGAAGCATTTTTGTTCTTTTATTATAAATGTCTTTGGTTGATCCCTTACATCTCTAAATTATTAATGAAATCAAGATAATTTCATTTAATCATTGAACGGGTAACATGTAAGCTGTTGTTTTGACAGTTTATTGGCATCCGAATAAAAACTTGAAGACCGTTCTGCCAGTGTTTGTCCAGGTCTGAGATAATAGTCTTTTTTATAATGCAGAAAAGATGTGTTTTTCTTGTTTCTACCCAAAAGCTATAAATTTAATCTATGATTTGATTTGTAAGCTACTTTTATTAGTTACGTACAAGTTTAGGTCATGACAATCATTTCTTAGTTTTAGGTCATGTAAATCTTTTCTCATGTTAATAAAGAGGAAGTTTCTAAGCAAATTTGAATTTTTTCTATTAAAACAGACCTTAAGCTGGGATAAAAAAATTTAGTAAGTGAGCTAAATGTTAAGACTACAAGAGTACGTTAACAAAGGTAAAATGATTTTAAATACCATGGAGTAACAAAAGTCGTGAAATGCACCTATTTTCGTCAATGTGTATACACCATCTATTTATACTTGAGACCTAAATATCGGGGTGAAGTGTGACATTGCTACGTATAACATGTTGGTTCATTAACCACGTTGGGCTCACTATATCGCCCGACGTCCACTGTTTTTGGAGTGTTTGACTTGGTCCCATGTTGTGAATGATGTTGGTTTTTTTTTTTTTTATCCTTTTCTTTTTAACTTTTTTCTTTTCTAACAAAATGTGCTTGGCTCATAATTAATTTGCTCGTCCATCATTAATTGGCTCATCATTAAATTGATTCTTTTTAGAGCGTGTAAAATGTGGTATATCAATGTCATACGTGTGTTCACCCATAAACGGCCTCAATTTCATCACACACATGGAAGAGCATAAATGCGTTAACTTAAATAGGAATAAATTAACCAGGGAAGGAAGAACAAGAAGTTTCAATATTGTTCAATTGCTGTAAAGATATTGAAAAACACTTAGTATGCCCTCAAATGATATGCGTCCGTTTGACCGTTATCTTCGGTCAAGTTGGTGCGACCAACCCGGACGGGGTGTCACCCCAATAGATATATTTACAACATTCGCGCTCACAAGTAACTAACGGTTCATGAGGACTTAGTGGCTAATGTGGTAACCTAGGAAAATAGTAAATGTTTATGCACTTGTGTCCGTATGTAAAAACGAGCATTGTATTCTCACTCCTCCGAGTGTTTCAAAATTGTTAGTGCAAAAAGTGTGATGGGTTGGAGATTGGTAAGGGTGGAAACGAGCCGAGCCGCTCGTGAAAAGCTTGGGATCGGATCGGTAAAAAGCTCGAACGAGCCGAGCCTAAACGAGCTCGAGCCCGAGCTCGAGCCTAAATTTGAGATCATTTAATAATCGAGCTCGAGCCCGAGCTCTATACAAAAAGCTCGAGTAGGCTCGCGAGCCTAAACGAGCCTTAGAAATATATACGTATATATATTGCCTATACGTATAAACGAGCTTAAAAGTAATAAACGAGCTCGAGCCTTATGTAATTAACGAGCCGAGCTCTATTTGAACTTTGTTTTCTTTAAAACTTTATATAAATTAGTCGAGCCCGAGCCCGAGCTCGAGCTTTTGAAAATTTTCACGAGCCGAGCTCGAGCTCAATATATAAGGCTCGAAACGAGCTCGAGCCCGAGCTCGAGCTTTATATATGTAAACGAGCCGAGCTCGAGCTCTGGCAGGCTCGGGCTCGGCTCGGCTCGTTTCACCCCTAGAGATTGGGCTTAGTGATGCTTTGGGCTACTCTAAGCGAACGTTACGAGTGGTATGTTCTGCACTAATCCAAGTGAATGTTTTATCCCTGCACAAATGAAGATAAACCGTTAGCCTTACCGTGGGGACGGACCCCACGATTAAGCTCCGGCTTGAGAGTAAGTACTCATGTTGCCAGAGAAATATATGAGTATTGGGATGAGTGTAACACCCCAACCCGAGAAGGGCTAAAGTGTTCATAATGGAGTCAAATCAGAACACAAGTGAAACGGAGATTCATACAATAAGCAAAGGATACAATNAATTAAAATCGTCTTTGGTTGATCCTTTGCATCTCTAAATTGTTAATGAAATCAAGATTATTTCATTTAATCATTTAAGGGATAACATGCAAGCTGTTGTTTTGAAAGTTTATCGGCATCTAAATAAAAACTTGAAGACCGTTCTGCTGGTGTTTGTCCAGGTCTGAGACTGTACAACGTCTTTCTTATAATGAAGAAAAGACGTGTTTTTCTTGTTTCTACCCAAAAGCTACAAATTTAATCCATGATTTGATTTGTAAGCTACTTGTATTAGTCACAAGTTTAGGTCAAGGACGTTTCTAAGCAAATTTGAATTTTTTCTATTAACAGACCTTACAAGTTACAACCTGGAATCAAATAATTTATTACTACCATGGAGTAACAAAAGTTGTGAAATGTGCCTATTTTCGTCAATGTCATATATGAGACCTAAATATCGAGGTGATGCTTTATAACGTGTTTTACCCATGGTATACCCCATCGGGCTCACTATATTGCCTCAACGACCACTGTTTTAGGAGTGTTTGACTTGTGAATGATGTTGGTTTTTTTTTGATCTTTTTTGTTTTAACTTTTTTGTTTTCCAACAAAATGTGCTTAGCTCATCATTAATTGGCTCGTCCACCTGCATGTAAAATCTTGTTTCTGGAGAAGACGATAACTTGAATCTTTTTAGAGCGTTTAAAATGTGGTATGTCAATGTCATCTGAATCAGTAGTGTGTTCACCATAAACGGGCTCAATTTCATCAACATGGAAGAGCATAAATGCGCTCAACTTAAATAGGAATAAGAGGAAATTGCAAAAAATGTCTCCGTGGTATCGTGATTTTTCACCGTATGTCATTACTGTTTATTTTTTGCAATTGTGTCATTACTGTTGACTTTTTGTAACAAGTTATGTCCAACGAGTGTTAGAAATCTTGTTAGTTACTGTTCCAAGTCGGGGTATTTAGTCATTTCGTGTTCCAAGTCGGGGTATGTGAAAGTTTATTACCATATCATCCCTATATATTTCTTGTACACCCTTCGTTTTTAATTTAGTATTCTCTTTTTGTGTTACCGAAGAAGTAGTAACTGGTATCACTAACATAATTATTGGACATAATAACAAGGCAACACTACAACGGAATTTGTAACAGAATCAGTGGTATTCTAATTTACAGATATTTAACATGAAAGAATATATAAATATATTGTTACCTGGAATTTTAAAAGGCAATTTATAAGGGCGGAGGGTGTGGTGTGAAGGTTTCCCTCGCCACGTCAGCTCCACATCACCACTTTATCACTTTTTCTTACTTTGCTTCTTCTTTCCTTCAACCCATGCAACACATTCTTTCTCTTCCCTTCAATATTTTATCTATTTTTTCATTATTAAAAATACCTCCAACATATGTCCCCACACAATATACACTCACACAAAATAAAAAATAGTTTTCTCTCTCATTAAACACTTGCGGGACTCAAATGCCGAAAGGGAAAAAAATGATTGTTTCCTGCAAAGTGGGGTATGGGCTTTTGGTTGTTTCCCGCTGGAAATTACACTTCCTTCTTGTTTTGCCGCCCCCACACCCTATACACTAAGTGTATTTCATAATTAGTACTTATTTTTAGCCAAAATTAACTATTTTGGAAATCCAAAAGGTCTGTGGACCGAAAGGTAATCAAGCACTTGCTATAACCTTTGTCTCAGCATACTACAAGTATCATGTCAAATACGATGGCAAAATAATTGTCTAGTTTCTTTAATATTGGCTAATCTTACATATATATATATATATATATATATATATATATATATATATATATATATATATATATATATATATATATATATCTTACCTCTAGGATTGCAAATATCTACAGTTTCATATATCATTCAACTCATCATAGGTAGAGTGACAACTATATAATTATATTGGATTATTGTAGCGATATATATTTTGAGTTTTTAACGTATATTTAGAACATAATTTGTTTACATTTGATTTTCGAAGTAAATTTTAAGGCCCCAAATAATAAAGTAGTGATAGGTATTTTGAGCCCTTAAAACTTTGAGGTCTTGTATGGTTGCACATCTCGTACACTCTTACAACTCTGACATAAAGTAACACAGAATGCTAAAATTGATTAGCATGACTAAACCATTCTCATTATTATCCAAAGAATATGTAGTTTATTATAGAGAGGATGAAGTTAAAATAAAAAAACTTATTTGTTGATAATTGTAAGAAAGAATAGTAGTATTAGCCGATTAGGAGTCGTTGATTGAAAAATTGATGGCGAATATCGATGGGTATCAAACAACAACAACATACCTAATCCTGACGGGTGAGGTAAGGGGGAGGTAGAATGTAGAGAGATCTTACCCTTACCCTAAGAATAAACCCGAAAATAAGGAGACTACTTCTAGGGAGACTTCTGACAAGTATGTGCTGTGAGGGTGTACAAAAAAGAAAGTGCAAAAGAGAGCAAATAAAGCACGCAAAAACAAAGAAGAGCAGGAAAAAGACAAAAGTAAAGGCACAAGCAAAATAAGGCAGAGAAGAAAGGCATATCAACAAAAAAAAGCATAAAAAGCAAACACTACCACAAGCCTAGAGACATCATGAAAGAAACAAGCAACCAAGCAACCGGGAAAACAGAGTAGATATGCAGAACAATAAACACGAGAACATAGAAAAGAAACACCACAAACAAACCCAGAAAAACAGATAAAACACTAAAGAAGTGGACACAAGCAGAGCAAACAAGCAAAGCAAAAACGCAAAAGCAAGGGGCAGGGGCGCAAAGGAAAACGCATGCAAAGAAACAGGGTAAAAGGCAACCAAGGCCAACGCCAAAGAAAGCAACAAAGAAACAAAGCAAGGAAACGCAAAGAGGCCTAAAGCTACAACAAAAAAAGGGACAAACCCAAAAAGCCTAAAGCTTAAAGGGGACAAGCTAAGGGGACCTAAAGCCAAAAGGAAGGCTACCCTAGATCAACCTAGCTCAACGTACCCGCAAATTCTAATCCTATCTCGAGGTAATGTCCTGGGACAAGAGAAGCTCTTTCATGTCTTGCTTAATTCTATCCTCCACCTAAGTTTGGGTCTGCCCCTCCTTCTCAGACCGTCGACAGTAAGCGCTTCAACTTTCCTTACTGGCGCTGATAATGGCCTTCTCTTGACATGACCAAACCACCTCAACCTTCCTTTTCGCATCTTCGAGATAATAGATTCAACATCTAGAATCGATCTGTAAATTCCGTTTAGATCATGTCAGACATTGTTTTGCCACAAGTCCATCTTAACATTCTCCATCTTAGCATTCTCAACATCCAGAATCGATCTGTAAACTCCGTTTAGGATCATGTCAGACTCCGTTTACATGGATGTAATCCCACAATACCTTATGTAATATTTTTAATTTATGCATAAAAGTTTTTAATTTTGTACGTTTACGTTTTTAATTTCGTAAGTTTTAAATAAAAAAATTGGGTATAAAGGTGATGAGAAAGTGACCATGTGCTCTCAAAGGTGAGAGTGAGTGAGAGGAACTTAGATAAAAGAGAAACTTAACTCTTAAGGTAACTTATATGTTAAGTGGGGGAAAAGTCACCATGTCTTTTATCGTTGTAACTCAACGAGTCAACGCCATACGCTAGCTCAATGACCTTTTAACTCAAAGGTGTGCTGCTTTTATGCACCAACAAAATTTTTTACCCAAACACCCTCTAAGAAAAAATGTCACACCAAGACCCCGTAAGACCCGTAGATACCCCACCACCACGACCACCACCACGACGACGACTGTCAACTCAACCGTCAACTCAGCGTCAAACGACACACAAACACTCCGAAACACCGGTTGATTCACCGCCACTGCCGCCACCACCACCACCGCCACCACGAAAAGCCCCACCGTCAATGAAGCGTCGTAGGGACGATGCATCGTCGAGTGAAGTGCATAAGCATACTATAAAGCGGCGAGCAGTGTTAGCAGGTCAAGATATATTGTTCAGGATATTATTACCCTCCAAACAAATGGGTAAAGTTATCGGTAAAGGCGGATGTCGTATTGAGAAGATTCGTAATTCTACTAAAGCCAATATTAAGATCGCTGATGCTATTGCGGTCTCTTTTTATTTATTATTTTAACTGAAATTATTTAGTTTATCTGATTTTGGATGAAATGATATGAGCCATAGTTTTAGGTTATAGTTAGAGCGCTTATTGCACGAAAATGTAGCTTACTTGTCACTTTATATAGGGGGTGTTTGTTTAAACTTATATGTCGCTTATGAGCTTAATTTGTTTTTCGGCTTATTTTACATAAGCCTCAATTTTCTGGCTTATTTTGAGACTTATATAAGTTTATTATGATATAATAAGCTTATATAAGCCCAAAAGTCACAAAATAAGCCAAAAAAATTGAGGCCTATGTAATAAAAGCCGAAACCAAATAAGCTCATAAGCCAACATATAAGCTTAAACAAACAGCCCCTAAGTTTATGATATCGTAAACTTATATAAGCCCATAGGTCTTAAATAAGCGAGAAAATTGGGGCTTTTGAAATATTAGCCGAAAACAAATAAGCTAATAAGCACACATATAAGCTTAAACAAACACCCCCATAGTTTGTGTAGCCATCTATTTTTTTCTTATGTATGCAGCATACTCTTGAATTCAGTCTTTTGGTGTATCGTGTGACAAGTTCTGTGTACTATTTGACAATTTTACCCTTCAAGTTACACTCTTATTTAACTAGGAGAGGGGTAAATCGATCAAATAATACACAACTGGTCACACGATACATCAAAAAGATGAAATTCGAAAGTATGCTACATCGATCTAGAAAAAAAAGTTGATGGCTACACAGAACTATAAAAGGTGGCAAAGTAAGCTACATTTTCGTGCAATTAGCACTACAGTAAAAGAAGCGTTTAACTTTTACGCCATTTTACTCTTTATAATTAGAGCTGTAACTACCCTTTGGGATTTGGTATTGTTGTTGTTGTTGCTAGGACTATAACTAGGTTACTAGACAGAATTATAAGACGATAGTTTTGCCAAACGTAACTGAACTGTTGAAATGAGAATTTGTAGAGAATTTGTAGATGCTATGTGTATGATTATTCAAAAGAGTGGCCCAGCCGCCCGCCCCCATGGAGAAAATGTGGAAGGCAATGTTCATACTGAGGCAACGACCCTGTCATGAGAGTGCCCGTCTACACTGGGAAATGTATTTTGTTTAGCTTTTGGATTTTGTGTAAATACCACCAATTTGAAATGCTATTAAAAGAAGCATTTAGCTTTTACGTCTCGATTTTACAAAATCAGCCAAAAAAGGCGGTCAACGCTGGTCAACATTATTTTTTAACTTTAAATTATGTTTTTTATTTTCAATTGGTCAGATATTGTTTTTAAATGGTTTGAAAGAATAAACTTTGTGATGTAATTGTTGTAGATGAGAAGAGTAAAAGATAGACACATGAGATTGTGGCTAGAAAAAAAAAAGAGAAAAATGAGACTTGCTTAAAAAAACCTTAATTTAACTAAATGAAATCCCTAATTTATATTTAAAGTTAAACATCCAATCTTTTGTGAGACCCACTTAGTTATTTATAATCAAATTTATCAATATACATATAATTTTAAAAATTTATATATAGAAAAGTCCAATCTGCCTAGGCGCCGCCTTGGCCGATTACTAGCTAGGCGGTGGTCGACCGCCCGAATAGCGCCTAGCGTTTTTGCTACAACTAGGTTACTACACAATCACAAGACGCTCTTATAAAACAAACAGCTACGGCTAACACCTACTACTTGCAACTACTACTAGTTTTGCTAAACATAGATCAACTGTTGAAATGAGAATTCATAGATGCTATTATGAGTATTTATTGTATATGGTTAATTACAAAAGTGGCTCACGTGCCCCGCCATAAGGACAATAATAGGAAGGCAATGTTAATAGCGACTTAGTGACCCGCTCTTTCAAGTGTCTTTCCACACTAGGAACGGGGCTATTATATTCACCAAGTCCTTGCCTCTAGAACTAATGGAGTTGCTCGTATTAGAGGTGGCCCAGAGGTGCAGTGACCGAATGAAATTGGTCTACATCGGAGAATCCGAAGCCCACTCCACTAGACTACTGCTATCCCCTTGTGTATGCTTATAGATTGTTATGTTTTGGATTATAATTAGTGCAATTTAAGTTGTTTAACTTTGGTGTAATTTAGTGAAATCTGTAGGATTATATGTTCTAGGGACCAACAAGGGGTAGTGCAAGTATTCACCGGTTGTTCATTGACTACGACTTTCGGCATGATTAAAGGCCCCGAGTCACCCTATGTAGACGAACCTTGCGGAAGAAGCCTTAGGTTTTTGGGGTATTGGATTTTGAACGATATGAATCGTGTGATGTATATAGTAACACGCATATATAGAAAACGGAAAAGGGATTTGAGAATAAAGTGAGAAACTACACAACGTCTAAAATATTAATGTATCCATTTAACTGTAAATATCATCATACTTTTTTTTTCTAGGAGGGAAGTGTCATGAGTTAAAGATATATATCTTCGTCTTGTATTAATTATTTAGGGGTTGATGAAGGAAACCAGATAGCTATATGAGTGAAAGTACCGGGTTAGGAATTTGCAGTAAATGTTTGAATCTCGTTTTCTATGTACATTCGTCAATAAAAGTAAACATTAAGTATTAGAGGCCGTTTACCCCAAGATTGAAGGAATGTTTTCTTAATCTTTATATTACAAGCTCATGAGTTATTCATACAATGTAGATTTTGTACTCTTGAAGGCAACCATAGTTTGAATGTACTTTTAGGAGGATTAGTTTTGTATTTGACAGAGTTTGTGCTCATAATTATCTACAAAGTCTAGTTTATATGCATTTCCTATGTATATGCTTATCATTTCTCTTAATTTCTTGAAATGCAGCGACATGAGGAGCGTGTAATCATCATAAGCTCTAAAGACTGTGAGAAAACTTATACTGATGCAGAGGTTGCTCTCTATCAAATTGGAAGTTTGGTTCTCAAGGTAATGTGATATTTAATGTTTTTTCTTAGTGCTTTTTTTTTTTCTTTGCTCCATTCAAAGTGCAACTTCAACATTACGGTGCATAGTTTTTAATTCAGTTTTAAAAGTTATTCTAATAAAAATGCTAGCATATGTGTTGCCATTGAATTGGCGATGCACAAATCCCAGTGATCTATGGATACCCGTGAGTCTTTAGTGAGACAAATCGTTTGTACCCTCATTGTTTTTTTATTTCAAGCAAAAGGTTTTCTTTTAACAGTTTTTTGTTCTTTTTACTCGCTAATAAAGCCATTACCCTTTCTAACATTGGCCCCTTTGATAGAACAGATGTAGATCACAGAAAACTTGGTGGGATTAGCCGATTAGGGCTGTAGCTAATAATGGCGTTCAAGTGTTTTTTGCATTTGGAGGCCAAAGGTAAAGATAACAGGTCTTTTCCTCTTTCCATCTCCCTTCTTCATTCCCCATCCCATCCCTCATCCCCTCCCCTTCGTTTCCCTGCTCCCCATTCATCCCCTCCTCCCATCTAACCCTCCTCCCTGCTTTTTGAATAATTAGATAATTATGTTGGTAGTTCCTAATTATAGTTTGAACTGCGGAAAGGTGATGGATACTGAGACTTTAGCATTTACAAACACTCTTATTGTTTAAATTTTGTACAAAATTTAAACTGCAGTAGAAAACCCATCTTTTTAAATAGATATGACAGTTGGTTTGCTTTAATGTATAGTAGAAATTTTGAATTCATCCCAAATTTGGATGCACCAAGTTTTCTCAGTTTACACTAGGCAGAGTTAAAAGTAAAGTTTGGGTATTGACGAAACAAAATCCCACATTATTTTGCAGATTCTCTATGATGCATATCTGCAACATGACCTGTCCACTATGCCCATATAGCCATTCAAGGTTTGGTTGAACCCTTTATGTACAAGTAGCTTCAAAACCTTTGCTCAATGTGCATCCTTGTTGAGTTGTATTTTGATGTTTAGAGTATACGAAATAGTCTCCATGAATTAGTCACACAATCAGGTCTACAAAGTTAGAAACCTGTTACAGTAATGAGTTTTTTTAGCATATTGCATAGCCTAAGATTTCAAGGTGGCCAAACAAGCATATCGGTATTGTCCTATGTTAGAAGGTTCTCTAATCAGGTGATAGGTAGTTAGGTACATCGTTTCATATGGGGCTTCGCTATGTATTCGTGTCGCTATATAATTCTTTCTTTCCGTTATAAGTGCATCTCACTTTTTTATTTCAAGCCCAGTACTTCCAAATTATATAATTAACATGAATCGTCTAATAATACTAACACCTACATTTTCCCCCTCTGTTACTGCTGGTTTTTATCTATTGCGATGGTGGACTAACATGGAAAAATGATTCATTTCGAATTCAAACTTGCTATGCCAAAACAGTGTGTTTCTTTTGAAGGCCAAGCACAGATATACATAAGGGCCTTATTTATTTATTTTTAGTTCAATCTCATTCTATCTTCAATGGGTTTAACATAATAGACAAGTTATTGAAAAAGATAGAATATTATTGCAATAGTATTGTGCAATTATATTTTGCACATTTATATGATATAAAATATCTTAAAAAAGTGTTTTGCGTTTAAACCGGCTCAACCAAATTATTTTATTTGTTACCCAACCAGCCCAACCTGGTCATTTTGCCACCTATGTATGCATAGTCAGATGGCCTAGTGGTAAAAGGCTTGTGACTATCATCACTAACATGTGAGAGGTCTCAAGTTCAATTCCTGCTAGGTGCAAACAACTCTGAATTGGCCACGCCAACCTTTCTAAAAAGGGGAGGGCTTTACCCGGTTTAAGTCCGTGTGGCCAGTGGGCTCAAACCTTGTGGATAAGTTGGCCAAAAAGGTCGGAAACCATGGTTACCCAAAAAAAGTGATGTATTTTTGGCAGTTTTTAAGTTTTCTTAAAGTCGTGCATGTGGGGGTTTCTGTTTCATTATTTATGTCATCTTTCATTATTTCTGTTATTTTAACTTTTTATGCATGCCTCTCTTGCATCACTCGTTTTTCTCTTTGCTGCCGATGTAATTAGTTTGTTAATGCTCTCTTGCAGGATGATGATAATGCTGAAGGACAAAGAGTTGCAACAGGGCATGTGGCAGCAAATACATTAAGACTATTAATTTCTGGTTGCCAAGCTGGTGGTTTGATTGGTGTATCTGGTCAAAACATAGACCAGCTAAGGAATTCTTCGGGTGCAACCGTTACTGTACTTGCTCAAAACCAGTTGCCGTTATGTGCATCTGCTCATGAATCGGATAGAGTAGTGCAGGTAGTTACTGTATGTTCTTTTTGTAGATCTTATAATATCGAAATAAAGATGTGTTAGTTGTCTTCTAATTATAGATTGAAGTTCATGTCTAAAGTATATACTGTATTAGGTTGTCTCTGCAAGATGTTATAAGATGCTTTATTTGAACATGACTCTTTCAATAGTAATATAATGCGAACTCCATTCAGTTAAAATGAGTGGTACAGAGTCAAACCGGATATCGTTTTGGTCAGCATGTAGTGGGACCTGTTTACCCAAAACCCTTTTTGCCCAAACTTTTGAACTTGTTTAGACATAGTAAATGTGTAAAATATGACTACAAACATTTTGTCATTGTAAATCTTTTGCTTTACATGCTTGAACTGTGAAAGATATAAACGTAACCCTAACGACCCATTTTTAAGTAAATGGGTTGTAAAGGCCACCTCTATTGCTAAGCACAAATATCTCACATCTAGAAACTTTTTTTCTATATTGATGGTATATATTTTTCCTTCATTTTTTAATCACCTTTATTTTCTTCGACTTCTCTCTATATTATGGGTGCATTGATGTGGATAATGCAGATATCAGGAGATGTCCCTGCAGTGCTGAAGGCACTGTTGGAGATCGGACATCAGCTAAGGTTTGGTTTTAAATATTTTTTGTTATATCATGTGAATCTGTATCATGCTGAACAATTATTATTTTTTTATTTATTATTTATTATTATTATTATTATTTTTTNTGCATGTTCTTTTTGTAGATCTTATAATATCGAAATAAAGATGTGTTAGTTGTCTTCTAATTATAGATTGAAGTTCATGTCTAAAGTATATACTGTATTAGGTTGTCTCTGCAAGATGTTATAAGATGCTTTATTTGAACATGACTCTTTCAATAGTAATATAATGCAAACTCCATTCAGTTAAAATGAGTGGTACAGAGTCAAACTGGATATCGTTTTGGTCAGCATGTAGTGGGACCTGTTTACCCAAAACCCTTTTTGCCCAAACTTTTGAACTTGTGTAGACATAGTAAATGTGTAAAATATGACTACAAACATTTTATCATTGTAAATCTTTTGCTTTACATGCTTGAACTGTGAAAGATATAAACGTAACCCTAACGACCCATTTTTAAGTAAATGGGTTGTAAAGGCCACCTCTATTGCTAAGCACAAATATCTCACATCTAGAAACTTTTTTTCTATATTGATGGTATATATTTTTCCTTCATTTTTTAATCACCTTTATTTTCTTCGACTTCTCTCTATGTTATGGGTGCATTGATGTGGATAATGCAGATATCAGGAGATGTCCCTGCAGTGCTGAAGGCACTGTTGGAGATCGGACATCAGCTAAGGTTTGGTTTTAAATATTTTTGGTTATATCATGTGAATCTGTATCATGCTGAACAATTATTATTATTTTATTATTATTATTATTATTTTATTTTTTATTTTATTTTTTATTATTTTTTTTTAATGTAGGGATAATCCACCTAAACAAGTAATCTCCATTAGCCCAACCTATAATTATGGTATACTACATCGGCCACCTAAACAAAACCTGGACCCATCATCAGGTAATTAAGGGCATCTCACTTGTAGTTCTTATTTTGGACCGTATTTTTGTTTGTTATTGAGTTGAATAAAAAGTTCTAGATGCAGTGGAATTGGTGGGTCTGGTCATGGGTCAAGATAGTATCGAGTTCAAACAATAATTTTTGTGTCGTTCATTACAGTAATATTCTGATTTTTTTACATAAAGTGATTTAGATGGTTGTATAAATTGGTAGAACACTTTGGGTGACTTTCAACCTATTTGAAACGTTTCTTTTGTAACTAAATTTGCTGATCTGGCCTGTTTGAACGGTCATAGATAAAAACATAACACCAGACGACCTATTCATAAGTAAATGGGTCTAAATTGCCAATTCTAGAAATGTTTTATCATGCTCAATCTACCTTGCAGCTGAATATGTAACACTTGAGATGATGATTTCTGAGACATTTGCTGGTGGATTAATTGGGAGAAATGGATCGAACATAGAAAGGATCAGAACCGAGTCGGGAGCAACTATTAAGGTATCTAAATATTATAGTTTTCTGTTTTTTCTTTTTATATATTTGCGTAAGATAGATGTAAGTTCTTACAGTTTTTGTTAATATTCTCTGATGTCTCGCAGGTTCATGGTGGGAAAGGAACAAACAAACATAGACAAATTCATTTGGGTGGTAGTGCTCTACAGGTTGGTATTTCTTTGACATCTTTCTATGGGTGTGGGAACCGAGTGGGCTGGGTAACGGGTCAAAACTGTTACTCCCTCCATCCCAAAATAATTGTCCTCTTTTGACTTTTTGAAGTCTTATTTTTTCAACTTTAATATTAAGTATTTTCGTTTGCTTTATATAATAGTTGTTGTAAAATGTATGAATGGATTGGTTTTAAAATATCTTTTTCATTGATATAATTTTCATCAAGTATTGTATAACATAAACAAAAATATTAAAGATTAAAGTTGATAAAGAAAGACTTTAAAAAGTCAAAAGAGGACAATAAATTTGGGACGGAGGGTTAATGCCTTTAGCCCTTCAACCCACCCGACCCGACCCGACTCGTTATGATGTATGCTAAAAAAGGCACATCTCAACACGTTACTTGACATGTTTTTATTGCTTGGTGCCCCACCCCTATGATTGCATTTTCTGGCTCCATCCTGGGCTGACTTGAGAAATTTTTTGTCCAAAGTTTTCAAGATTTTATCCTTTAAGCATTAAAATACAATCTGGGCGCGTTTCAACCCTCGTTTGACCCGTTATAGATTGAACAGAAGTACATGACCTGAGACGAACCATTCATAAGTAGATGATAGAGATGGACATCTCCTTTCTTTTAACTAGAAAAAATTGAGTTAGTCCCACTAATACGGATGTGGTAGTTCGGTTGATCAGCCTCGTCGCTGTTAAGTACTCAGTCCATTAGTTGCATTCTCTCTAACAAAATTGTGTCTAGTTTACAATTATTGACATCACACTTATGAGTTGATAAAAATTGGAGTATATTTGATTTAAATTTTTATAAAAAACTTGTCAAATTCAAATAATTTATGACTTTGGTCAATTTTGTTATTTATCTGATGCCAAATAGGTTGCACTGGCAAAGCAAAGAATTGATGAGTACATATACGACCAGATGATGCAGCAAACTGGTGGTCAGCAGTTAATGTAAGTTTTATAATTAAACTATCTTTAAATTAAAATGCATATATTGTAAAGCTACAAGTAGGGGTGGCAATTTGTGCCCAAAATCAAAAAAATGGGCTAATTTTGTCAAATTTGTAAAAGATTTGGGCACATTTAGCCCCTCCTTTTTTTGAAATGGGCATATATTGCCCATTGAAAAGTTAGATGGGCACAAACGGGCACATATTTTCTTTTAATTGGAGAATAAATTGTTTTTAAAGAAAAACTTATAGATATAATATATTTAAGTTTTTAAATATAAATGAGGTGTTACGTTGGAGAAATTTATTTCGTCGTTTTGGGTCTTTTCTAAAGCGATTTGTATAATATGCGCCCGTTTGGCCCGTTCCCATTTAGCCCGGTGCCCGTTTAGCCCGGTGCCCGTTTAGCCCGGTGCCCGTTTAGCCCGTTGCCCGTGCCCACCCGGCCCGCCCGTTTTGCCACCTCTAGCTACAAGGATTAAATCACCACGAATCCACGACCATTAGCGAATAAGATAAAGATGGATCTCAGGCTAATTTGTATTGATTTAATATGCGGTTGTTATTGAATCCCCTCTNAAGCAATTAGCCCTTTTCAAAGATATGAATTTATTTATTTTCAAACTATTGGACTAAAAGTGAAACACCCGACAAACCACAAGGACTAAAAATAATGTAGTTAACTCTTTTATTTAGCAATATAGATGAAAAGACGAGAATACCCTCAGACTTAACGGTCAAAATTGGTCAAACTAACGGCCAATGAAAAGTTGGACCAAAACCGTTACGGGTCAGCGGATTCTGGACAAGATCCGTTACATTTCAAACTATTGGACCAAAACCGTTATACCCGGTAAACCACAAGGACCAAAAATGTAGTTAACTCTAATTTTCATCAAGTATTGTATAACATAAACAAAAATATTAAAGATTAAAGTTGATAAAGAAAGACTTTAAAAAGTCAAAAGAGGATAATAAATTTGGGACGGAGGGTTAATGCCTTTAGCCCTTCAACCCACCCGACCCGACCCAACTCGTTATGATGTATGCTAAAAAAGGCACATCTCAACACGTTACTTGACATGTTTTATTGCTTGGTGCCCCGCCCCTATGATTGCATTTTCTGGCTCCATCCTGGGCTGACTTGAGAAATTTTTTGTCAAAAGTTTTCAAGATTTTATCCTTTTAAGCATTAAAATACAATCTGGGCGCGTTTCAACCCTCTTTTGACCCGTTATAGATTGAACAGAAGTACATAACCTGAGACGGACCATTCATAAGTAGATGATAGAGATGGACATCTCCTTTCTTTTAACTAGAAAAAATTGAGTTAGTCCCACTAATACGGATGTGGTAGTTCGGTTGATCAGCCTCATCCCTGTTAAGGACTCAGTCCATTAGTTGCATTCTCTCTAACAAAATTGTGTCTAGTTTACAATTATTGACATCACACTTATGAGTTGATAAAAATTGGAGTATATTTGATTTAAATTTTTATAAAAAACTTGTCAAATTCAAATAATTTATGACTTTGGTCAATTTTGTTATTTATCTGATGCCAAATAGGTTGCACTGGCAAAGCAAAGAATTGATGAGTACATATACGACCAGATGATGCAGCAAACTGGTGGTCAGCAGTTAATGTAAGTTTTATAAGTAAACTATCTTTAAATTAAAATGCATATATTGTAAAGCTACAAGGATTAAATCACCACGACCATTAGCGAATAAGATAAAGATGGATCTCAGGCTAATTTGTATTGATTTAATATGCGGTTGTTATTGAATCCCCTCTTCAGCGTACGCTTGAATGGTTTTGGGAAAAATACATCTTCAACGATAATCGTTCTTAGGGACCATATCCTATATATATTTCATTTTTTCAGGATTGTTGAAATTTGAGCGTATCACATGCATGACATCAACACTTTTATTCTTGCACCATAGGCCGTAGATTGAGTAACTTTAAATTACAGCTTGAGCTCATAGAAAATAATGAGTACTTCATCCGATATTGGGTGTGTTTATTTGTCTATTTCGTTGTAGAGGTAGCAAAATGGGTGGGTTGGGTAACAGTGTAACACGTCAAAGCGTTCGGTTTGGAATGGGTCATGTTTCATACAGGCTGGAACTGGTAGGTCGGGTTGATCCACGAACATTTTTTTTGATCATTTTATAAATTATGAATGGTTAATAATTATGATTAGAAAACAATAATATTACAATATTATGCTAGTTTGTTGTATTATTTGATCTAGAGAGTTAAATCCAGTAAAAATAGACTTTGGGCTAATTTTTACCTGCTTGACCTATTTGACCCGTTCTGCTTTTTGTTGATTGTTTTATTTGATCGTTTGAGATATAACACAACAAAAACCTAGTACCTACGCATACATAAGTGAGCAGGTTGAAATGGCGACCTCTATTTCAAACCAATGTGGCTTGAGCCCTAATTCAGACATGGAATAAGAACCATTATTCGATACCGATATATAATAACTGATGCTTAATCAGTTATCAGAGCATCTAGCTACCAAAATATGTCACGGAACATAATGACTCACTCGGATTTTGTTTTTTTGGTAACTATGGTTTCCGACCCTTTGGCCGGCTAATCCATGGGGCTTGAGCCCTTTGCCGCACAAACTCAAACCTGGTAAAGCCCTCCCTTTTGTGAGGTTGGCACCCACCTGGATTTTAAGATCAACACCTTACGTAATTTCTGACAAAATTTTATTTTTAACACATAACGAATTGCTTTGATTTGTTATGATTGCAGGATTGGTGATACGGTGGCATTGATGGCAGCCCAAGCTCCTCTCTTCTACCCATCAGTCCCACCTGAAGATACTGTGCCTCTTCCACCCGGAGTTACTCTGCCTCCACCATATTACGGTGTACCATACCCATACGGGCCATAGTATTAAGCTCTCCGGTGTGTGATAAATGTGTAGTATGTAAACAGTTCCGTTTTTAACTTAAGATGCTTTCATCCTTCAGTATCCTAAATAGGTAGCTTTTCCTCTTGAAAAATGCATCTTTAGGGAGTTGAAACATGTTAGAATTGATTTCCGACTGTCAGTTTACAAAATTTGAGAGGTGATATTTATAATAGAAAAGAAACTAGTTACAAGGAGTTTTGATGAGCATAGAAGAGTCGGTGAAAATGCTTTACTTATACGGTCATATTTTATTAGACTTTTTTAGCAGCTAGATTCAAGGCCCACTTGATGGATGGGCTCGTTTTAGGTGTTTCATAATATATATCTTTTATATAATAAAAGAATTATATCATTTCGGAGTATTTTTACAAAACCCTTCTCATTGAAAAAAAAATTAGACCAATAGGAGAGCTCGATTTTGCTACGTAGGCGAAATCGNGTGATTAATAACGATAATATGAATAGGAAGGCAAATTTTAGATCTCTCAATGTGTATGTTTAATGAAGGGTGTTTGTAGTAGTTGATGTATGTAGTTAATGCATTTGGTTTACTTTTTGAGTGTCATGTGTACATGACAATTAAAAAATAAAAAAGGGCATATTAAAATGGTAAAAAGGAAGTGACTTGGGTCATATCATAATCGTAACTTATAACAAAAAAAGCTAAAAAAAAAAAAAATATACGAAAAACACTCTCACTAAAATGTAAGTAGGATTATATCATCCTGTGGGCTCTCAATAGAGTCAACAGTTGCGCAGTTATGAACTCACAAAAAAAATATTTCACAACATATAATTGCATCACACATATATGTCCAAAATCATGTAAAACGGTAGTTCACAACATAAAACATTTGAAAAGCATTGCGTACCATTTCCACCCTAAGGAAAAAGATATTAAAAAGTGAGGCTACGAGAACTCACTTCAAACAGCAAAGTAAAATATCAGAAACGAATGACCAAACGGCACTACACGACAGTACCCGGTCCCAACCTAGTAATTAATGTCTTGACTCATAAACGTACGATGTGTAATTAAAATAGTACATATAAGTTTTTCAAAATACAATGCATTTTAGTTTTCGTAAAAGACTCGTATTGTTAAAAGGTTTTGTATCATCGTTTGTGTGGTGGTTTGAAACATAAACTCGAAACGAAACGCATGCCAAAGTATACTATACAATACATATTGTATAGAGAACTAAGTAAATAAGAAAATAAAAAAGAAGGTAAACAAGGACAAATAAGTAAGAAATAAAGAAAAGAAATAAGTCAATGGTAAGTTTCGGTATTTACCCGTTAGTCCCAAATAATTTAGTTAAAACATTTGTAGTTATAAGAAAACATAAGTTTTACTTTATAAATAAATTAGCAAAGGTTTTATATCTAACAAAACTATCCTATTTGTCTTTTGTTGGATTCTATAAAAAAAGTTTTTTAAATTAAAGGTACAAGTATAGAAATCTTTATAAAATTTTGGCATGACTCGTCCATTTATAAAACGTTTCCAAGTCGATTGACTTTTTAAAAATCATTTTCCCCAAATTAATATTTTTCTGACGATTTCCAAATCAACATTATCTTCGTACGCGTAAACCAAACATGTTCCAATTAAAATTCTAAAATAAATAATGATCCGGTTTGATATAACTTTATACAATAATCTCGTTTTAGGAGTTTTTAAAAGAAATGTGTTTATTAGTCATTGGGCTTTTTAGCCCGATAATAGTTCAATATTAGTTTTTTCAACATCGTAAGTTTATTACGAATCTAATATATCAATTCCGTTTGTCCGATAAGTCCAAATTCAAATCCAATATATAGTCCAAGTATCCCAAGTCCAATATCAATAGTTTTTTGTCCGATTCATATATACTTTAGTCCGTTAACGAATAAATGTCCGATCCAACCAATAACCCAAAATATACTCCCGAAAAAGGAGCAATATGTCAACATAAAGTAGTAAGTTAGACCGATACTCAATAACCCGCAAATAGACTAACGTATTATGCTTTTCACAATAAAAGCCCAAGGGAATGGATCCACTAAGAAGAAAAATAGAAATAAGAAGAATGAGAAATGTTTTCAGCCACATATTTCAAATGAAGAAGGAGAATTTCATGGGAGATGCATCTTTTTTAGTAGGTGCATCTGAAATGTGCGGCTGTCGTTATTTCTCATCCTTCTCATTTTACTTTTATTTCTTATTTGATCTTTACTCAAAAGCCCAAACCAAAAATATATACTTAAAACAATAAGCAAAATAGGTAATGTTGCAAAAATCGCGAATCAGTAGTCGAGTGGTCGACCACCTTGTAGCTTGTAATCGGTTTAGGCGGGGATTAATCGGATTGGCAATACTGACAAATTTTGGTTATTTTCGGCAAGATTTTTTTATTTCCGGTGAGTTTTAGGTATTTCCGGCAAAGTATTTTCCAATGTTGCAAAAATCGTGAATCGGTACTGAGGCGGTCCATGGCCGAGTAACGATTTTTAACCGATTAATCGGCCGATTACCTTGTAATAGCCGATTAATCGGCCGATTACCTTGTAATAGCCGATTAATCGGCCGATTACCTTGTAAAACTCACCAAGTTCCATGGCCGAGTAGCAATTAATCGCCGATTAATCGGCCGAGTTGGCCGATTTTTGCAACACTGGTATTTTCTAAAAAACAACTTGTAATGGACTTAAACAGTTACTATAAGTTATCAAAATAAGTTTACATTGAGTTTTGGGTACTTCCGACAAGATTTATAAGTTTCCAGCAAGTTTGACCATCGTTGACCGCCGTTGACCATGGTTGACCTATTTGTTTGACCCAGTTACATTAATCGGCAAGGTTGGTGGCCTTGTAGCACCTAATCGGCGATTAATCGGCCTTATAGACCTTTTTTTGCAACACTGAAAATAGGTATAACTAGAATAAACTTTTCATCAAAATATCACACTTAAGCATGAGATAAGCCACAACAACATATGAGCCGAACCATAAGCTCGGAAATAAACACCCTTTAAGTTTCTTTTATGTTGAGACCAAACATACCGAGAATAAACTTTAACCAAAATGCAAATAATTCTTGTCTCCTGTATTGTTGATGGAAAAGGGTCCGGAAGAGAATTGTCTGAAAGAAAAGAAAGGGAAAATTGTCTAAAAATCGAACTTGCCACTTTTTATTATTGTATGCTATGAACTTCTTTTTCCCTATCGTATGCATAAACTTTCTTAATCATCCTATTGTATGCATAAACGTTCTTAATTACCCTATTGTATGCATCGTTAGTCCTAACTGAGTTAAAATATTTGCATCGTTAGTCCTCATTGACTATAGAGTTAAAATATTTGCATCGTTAGTCCTAACTGAGTTAAAATATTTGCATCATTAGTCCTCATTGACTATAAAGTTAAAATATTTGCATCGTTAGTCCTCATTGAGTAAAAATATTTGCATCGTTAGTCCTCATTGACTATAGAGTTAAAATATTTGCATCGTTAGTCCTCATTGACCATTCTTACGTTTTTATCAGTTTCGTCCGTTTTCATCTCTCATGTCTTTATCAAATCTTTTGCCACACTTTTTATATAAAATATTTTGCCACATTTTTATTCATTTTCGTTTAGGGTTTAGGGTTTAGGGTTTAGTGTTTAGGGTTTAAACTCTAAACCCTAATAATTCGGATCAGAAGGGTTTAGGGTTTAGGTTAAAGTCTCACGAGTTTTGATGTAAAACATCATTCCGGATAACTTTCGTGTTTTACACTTTTAATAATTCAGATCAGAAGGATTTAGGGTTTAGGGTTTAGGGATAAAAACGTATAAAAATGGAAGAAAACTAATAAAAACTTATGATAACATGAGAAAAAACAGACGAAAACGTAAGAAAAACGGACGAAAAAGGATAAAAACGCAAGAATATGAGGACTAACGATGCAAATATTTTAACTCAATTGTCAGGAATACGTTTTTTGTATGAGAAAGATTCGGTCACCCCCAGATATGATTAAGCATTGTTTAGCTCGTAGGAGTTATATTAGTTAGTAAAACGTAGAATAGTAGTAGATTAGTTCGCGGAAGAAGGACGGGTCTTTACCCACTGTATACCTGATCCGCAGCCCAAGTGGCACGCCCAAGTGGCAAAAACCCATGTACATATAAATACCCTCTCCATCCTTGGAGAGGGTAAGCCTTCTCATAATCTCATTTTCTTTTTTTTGGTTTTCTCTCTAAGGCTTCATCTCTTTCTCTCTCTAACTTTCTCTCTCTAACTTTCTCTCTCTACATTTCTTTCTTTTCTTCTTATGTATAACGAGCCATAACCACAAGTGAGAACGTGTTTGTGATGTTATCTAGTGTTCTACAATTTGGTATCAAGAGCCATGGTTACATCCTAGGGATTGTAGGACTTGTGGTGTATGGTTTGTTTTGGTTTCTACTAGTTTAGGGTGGTTTCTACTCATTTTGGAGCTTGTTCGTGGTGATTCTTGTGTTCTTTCTTGTACTTCTAGGATTAGAGGGGTTAGATTCATCTAGTTTATCAGTTGGTTGGACTAAATCTAACGTTTGAGTAGTGTACGAGTTGTTTTGGAACTTTTTCTTGGCAGCGGTTTGCTCTACGATAAGGTGTTCTTCGCAGCGGTTAAGTTGGGACTTTAGCGGTTAGCAACAGCGGTTAGGACAAGTAGTGGAGCGAACATTACGCTGTACTTTGTACTGTTTCAGCGGTTAACTTCCAGCGGTTTACTCTTCAGCGGTTAAGTTACCAGCGGTTTACTCTTCAGTGGTTACTTTACTAGCGGTTACTCTGTCAGCGGTTACTATTGTCAGCGGTTTAATAATCAGCGGTTACTATTCCAGCGGTTAAGTTTCAGCGGTTATTACATCAGCGGTTTTCTTTCAGCGGTTACTTGTCAGCGGTTACTGTACCAGCGGTTTACTTATCTTAGCGGTTTTCCTGGTTGACTTTAGTAAAATCCCGGGAAAGAATCGATTTCTCGGTTTAAGTCACGTGTGTTGTAAAATCCCGTCTAAGACCTTGTCATCATGACTACTGTAACATCTATTGATGATATCCAAGCTGCTGGGTCTGACACTCGACCTCCAATGCTAGAAAGAACGGACTATGAGTCTTGGTCACAAAGAATTCGCTTGTATTGCCAAGGCAAAGAAAATGGGGAGAACATTCTGAGATCTATTGATGAAGGGCCGTTCCAAATGGGTACTACCAGAGATGTTATCTCCACTGGTGATGATGGGACAGTCACCTTAGGAATTGACAGACCTCGTACGTACAATGATCTGAATGAAGCGGAAAAGAAACGATATGATGCTGATATTCGTGCTTCAAACATTGTGGTACAGGGGCTACCGAAGGGCATCTACAAACTGATTAACTTCAACACTGAGGCCAAAGCTGTTTGGGACAATGTCAAGATGTTGCTTGCTGGTTCTGAACTAACAAAGGAAGATCGTGAGTCTCAATTGTACGGTGAATTTGAGCACTTTAAGATGAACCCTAGTGAAAGCATCAATGATTACTATGTCAGATTCCACAAGCTTGTGAATGACATGAGAATGATCAAAATGACAATGCCCAACATCCAACTAAACTCAAAGTTTGTCAACAACATGTCTCCAGAATGGGATCGGTTTGTCACAGCTGTGAAGCTTAACAAAGGACTCAGAAACACCAATTATGAACAGCTCTATGCTTATCTCCAACAACATGAGAAACATGCTATGTATGATCGTCAGCAAAGATAAGTTTCACCCCTCAAATGACCCTCTTGCTCTAATTTCCAGTGCTCATGGACTTCAACAATTCACAGCTGACTTAGTCAATCACCCAACCTCGGCTCAAGCAACACAGAATCAGTATTCTCTTGGTCAAACTCCCACACAATCAGCAAGTGTCAAGACTAATCCACAGGAATCTGGGAATGCTTATATGGACAAGAGAATTGATAATCTCTCCAACCAAGTCTCACTGTTGGTTCAACACATCAGAAGCACTCTTCCTCAAACCAACAACCAACTCAGAACCTCATCTAATCTACGTAATCTTGCTGTTGTGGAAGACGGGCGTGTTGTGGTTCAAGGAAGACAAAATGTCCGAGGAAATGTTCAGAACAGAATGGGAAATGGCAATCAAGGACAAGGAAGGCAAATCAAGTGCTACAACTGGTGGGCTAGGTCATATTGCAAGAAATTGCACTGAATCAAAACATCCTCAGAACTCCGACTACTTCAAAGATAAGATGCTGTTGATGCAAGCACAAGAAAATAGAGTTAAATTGGATGAGGAACAGCTGCTCTTTCTTGCTGGTGATGAAGGAAACTCCTTTGATGCTATGTGGATGATCAACCAGTCCAGGATCTTGCTCTAAATGACCCGAACATCTTCCAGGCTGAAGATTGTGATGCATTTGATTCTGATGTTGATGATGAACCTACTGCACAAACCATCTTTATGGCCAAGCTTACATCTGCAATCACATCGGCAAATCAATCAAGATCATCAAAATCATCCATCATTTATGAGGTACTCAAATTATATGACACATATGAAACAAGTGCCATTCCAATGATACTCGATGAGGTTCATCAAACTAGTATTGTCACGCCAGATGATGTTGGTTTGAAAAACACTAATGTTCTCTCAAAACAACAACATATGGATAACAATAAAGAGTCTGATGAATCTAGTAAAGCATCTGAAGATACACATGTTGATGATGTGATGCACAATCAAAGGACTCATAACGAAGTAAACCACACCGACACTATTGATTCAAATTCTGCTGATATGGGTAATAGCAATGTTGTCCCATATGAACAATACTTGAAACAAAGTGTTGAGACTGCTTTACCAAGTGATGACTCTTCCGTTAATAATGATACTTGTGAATATGTTGAATATACTGCTGTTATACCTGATGACACCTTAACCACTAGGATTAATATTCTTAAAGATCAGGTGAATATGTATCAACAACGTGCAAAATTTGAGTTAACCGAACGTGAACAGAAAATGAATTGGCAAATGTGTACATATATTACCGAAAGGAATTTAAAGGAAGAAGAGTTAAGAGGGGAAATAAAATCTTTGCAAAATCAAATTGATCAAACTGTTAAACAAAAACAGGAGATTCAAAATATTGTCAACACACTAAAATTAGATTTTCAAAGTAAGGAAGCCAAACTTCTAAACGATTTTTCCCAATTAAAGGCCTTAAAGAACAAGCTTGAAAACAAATTGTACACACAAGGCCAAACCATTCAAACTGCTCAAATGATACAAAAGCACATTAAGCTTCGTGATAAACATAGTGATAAGGAGACAGGAGTGCCTAAAACTAATTATCTTAGGAGCGTTAGTGCCTCTCAACCTGCCTTATATGACTTCAATGTGATGCTTAAACCCAATCATGATCCCCCTGATGTAGGGGTGTCCAAAAGAACCGAGGAACCAAAAGAACCGAGGAATCGTACCGGTACTGTACCGGAACCGGACTGTATATTAGAACCATGGTACGGTTCTTGGTTCCTAAAATTCCAAAATTTCGGTTCTCGGGACGGTTCGGGTCGGAACCGTCCGGTTCCGGTTCTTTCCCGAAAGAACCGAACACTTTGAAAATATGAAATTTTATAGGGTTTATTTGGGACATTATATAATGTTTATAACCTTTTAAGAAAATATAAAAAACCTTAATCATTATTAAGCTGTAACATAAAAAATTTAAAACTTAAAAACATATAATCAGAATAAAACTCTAACTTTTAATCAATTCAAAGATCATCATCATTAGCATTCATCAACATGAAAGTAAGTTTATCTCGAAATCACTATTGTAAGTTTATCTCGAATATGTAGTAAATGAGTATTTGTATTTTTGTGTGTATTTGTATTTTTATAGCATTATTAGCATGTCTTTATGAATGATCAACGATGAAAAAAATAAATAATTTAAACACTTCGGTTCTTGTGGGAAAGTACCGAAATTCCCGTACCGGAACCGAGTACCGTACCGGAACCGTGCCGAAGAACTTGAGACGGTTCTTGGTTCCATTTTTTTCATATTTTCGGTTCTCGGTTCTTTCGGGACGGTTCCGGTTCGGGACGGTTCCAGTACCATGGACACCCCTACCCTGATGTGCGTGATATAGAAGAGATTGATGTAACTAAAACTGAAAATAGGAAAAGACTTGAGGATAAGATGAAGGATCCCATGTGCATTGCAAAGCGTGTTAATATCAAGCCCCATAACTACTATGAGCAGAACCGATTGACTGTCTTTGTACCCCAAACTAGGTTAACCCCTGAACAGATTTTTTGGGCCTTAGATGTGGAAAAAATGAAAGCTGAACTTCTTATGGCTACCACTCCCCTTAAGTTTAGTAAACCAACGGTGTATCCTCCCAATACACCCATGAACCTNGTGTTAATATCAAGCCCCATAACTACTATGAGCAGAACCGATTGACTGTCTTTGTACCCCAAACTAGGTTAACCCCTGAACAGATTTTTTGGGCCTTAGATGTGGAAAAAATGAAAGCTGAACTTCTTATGGCTACCACTCCCCTTAAGTTTAGTAAACCAACGGTGTATCCTCCCAATACACCCATGAACCTAGTTCAGATAGCACTTCCCACTTAATGTAAAACTCTTATTAGCATGTATGTACTGTATCAAATGTTTTCGGATTTTGACAAAACATGTAAAAAGAGGATTACTCCAACGGGAATTACTGAGGGGGAAAGGGGTTTTGAAGTTACAAAAGAATGCTATCTCACAGAAGTCATTCCGTTTATTAAACAAATCAAAAACCATTTTGAATACATGGAAACGTCCCTTAAACTAAAGATCAATGAAATGAAAGAGGTGTTTAAAAACCAGGAACGTGAAGGAAAACAAACTGTAATAGATCTTCAACATAGTGAAATTGCGAGGACGAATGCTCTCATCATGAATGATAATTTGATTGCTATGTGCATTGCTCAAGATGTGTTTTATACTGCTACTGATTC